>JAVJAQ010004040.1:0-16771 GCA_032362365.1 Zygogramma bicolorata | reverse complement strand
TGGTATCTCGCTGACTTAATATTAACAGATATTAACTCATCAATGAAACATTTTCATTATTGAGTTTTTTCCGGTTCTGGATGCTGGACAGTGCATAATTCGTATCAAACAACCGCTGAAGTCGGGCGTTATCTTCATGGAGTTTAATTAAAGATGTTGAATGAGTCAAAGTGGTTTTGGAACTGAACTTCTATTGTAATTGTTATTTGAGACTGAAACAACTTATGAAACGATGTACTCATTATCACAAGACCACCATTCGAAAACTAAAGCTGATAGCGCCCTCTCGGCGAAGAGTGACGTCACTCTACCAATGTTTCCATGCAAAAGTACTGAATAATGTCTTCACGTAAATTTTGTCCGACCTTGTAAAATCAAGTAATATTCAAAAGTTAAGAGTGGGAAACTGTATCTAATTAGGCTGCCACTGAGTAGTTACAAAGTGATTTAGGTTCCCCATTACACAATTCCCAGTGTAATTGTTAACAATTTTTGAAATACTACTCGAAAACTTATCAGGAGAGGAACTGGAAGCTGCCAGGAATTTCAACAGGAGTGAAAGTGACATCTTTGTTTCGACAACAGCAGGAAGAATTAACTTGGTCAAACTCAGAATTGATACTCAAGCCCACCCGATTGGACAACCTCCAAGGAGAGTTTCATTTACCAAACAAAAATAGGAGGAAGAGCTTGTTGACAAGATGATGAGAGAAGGTGTGATTGAAGAATCATCGAGCCCTTGGTCTGCACCTGTTGTGTTGTTCTCCAAGAAGGATGGATCCACGAGATTCTGTATCGATTATAGGAAATTAAATGATGTCACTAAGAAGCATAGCTACCCTCTACCAATAATAGATTACACATTAACTACTTTGGCAGGTTCACATTGACACTAGATCTGAAGAGCGGGTACTGGCAAGTGGGCATACATATGGAGAAGGAGAAGACTGCATTTTCGACTGAGAGCGGACTCTAACAGTTTATTGCTATGCCGTTTTGATTGTGCAACGCTCTAGCCACATTTGAAAGACTAATGTAGCTGGTCCTGCGTAGGCTCACTTGGAAGACTTGACTTGTATACCCCGACGACGTTTTGGTCATGGGAAAGATATTCGTCGAACAACATACAGCATTTGCGAGAGAAGTCTTTCAACGATTCAGGAATGCCAACCTCAAACTGAATCTTTAGATATGCTCGTTGTTCCAAAAAGAGGTAGATATTTTATGTCATTGAATATCATCAGCCGGCATCCTAACAGACGAAAGGAAGATACAGGCGAAAAGAGACTGGTCGAGACCAAAAGACAAACATGAGAAGTGAGGAGTTTCCTAGGTCTCTGCACCTACTATCGTCGATTCGTGGAAGGATTTGCTAATATTACGGCACCCCTACATAACTTGACAGAAGATCGAGTCAAATTCGTCTGGTCCAACGAAAGTGAACGAGCATTTGGGAAAGTGAAGGTTGCTCTGTTCCAGTCCCATTTTAAGTTTCCCACAACAACGAGGCCTGTTCGTCTTGGACACAAATGCCAGCAATAATGATATTAGAGCCGTACTATCACAAGAACAAGATGGCCAGGAAAAAGTAACTGAGTTCCACAGCAAAGTACTGACCAAGCCAGAAAGGAATTATTGCGTAACAAGAAAGGAACTTATGGCAATAATCAAGGCTGTAGATCAATTTCACAAATACCTGTGGAAGAGAGTTCCTCATTAGAACAGACCATGCTGCTCTGAAGTGGTTACTCGAGATGAAGACTCCTGAAGGACAAGTGGCAGGTGGGTTGAGAAGGTAAACCAGTATTGCCTTGTCCAGAAGACCTTGTTCGGATGCTTGTAAACATTGTGACCGAATTGAACGTCGCGAAGGAATCAACCTAGTGAGATTGATGGTAGACGACAATTATACCACAGCAAACATGATCAAGACCAGGAAAGTGATCCAAACATTGCAAAAATTTTGAAATGGAAGGAAATGGAACAGAAAGACCCACCTGGAAGGACATCTCCAATCGATCACCAACGTTCAAGGCATTGTTGGTGCAATGGGATTCCTTGACTGTCGAGAATGGCCTTCTGAAGAGAGTATGGGAATCAACCGATGCATGGCAAGAAAGTGAGATCCCAATTGATTGTACCTATGTCGAGAATAGATGATGTATTGGAAGAGATTCATGGTGGTAAATCAAATGGACATGGAGGAGAAGATGTCGAGAGAAGGTGCCGTAGATGCCCAAATTGCGAAGCAAGCAAAGGTCCTGGAACAAGATCAAGGGCGAGATGAAACAATACAATGTTGGTGCTCCCTTCGAACGAATCGCCATCGATGTAGCTAGACCGTTCCCGATGATGAATGATGGCAACAAATACATCCTCGTTGCTATGAAATATTTCACTAAATGGGGTGAAGCTTATGCCTTGCGTAATCAAAAAGCATCCACAGTTGCAAGAACGCTGGTGGACAACATGTTTTGCAAGGTTCTGAGTGCCAATGGAGCTAAATTCCGATGAAGAAAGAAATTTCGAGTGGAATTTATTCAGGAAAGTCTTTGACTTCTATTTTTTATACTAGTTTTCCTCCGAGGAAAATGGTGAGAGAGGAGAGAACAAATAAGTATTGTTCAGGAATTCTGCTAGGGAATTCAAAGTATAACATTTATCATGAAAAATGTGCCAATCAATGAGCTGGAGAGACTCTTTAATGGCAGCTAACATCTGATTAATATGACTAGTTCATAATAGTTGTCAACCGACTGATGTTTTAAAATACCTATATATGAATTGTCCCCAATTATATGAGATACAAGGATCTATAACAACACAATCAGTATCATTCAGATTAGTCATAATATTGTCTATAGAACTAGATGTGGAACAGACTCTCGTTCGAGTTGTGACAATAAGCAATTGTAGGTGGTCCAGATACCTGGTAAGACCATCAGATAGCTGAAATAGCAAATACCCTACCGCAAAAATCACTAAGACGCAGTAAAGCGTTTCGGTACCCAAGATAATTGGACCTGAACTAGGCTATGCCTTCTGGACGCACTCGTAGGAGTGTTTTATACAGGTAATTCTGGTCACCATAATGTGTTAAGATTAATTCAAAGTTCACACATGTTTTTGAGAATCGGTGTCTTTCAAATCCTAGAGAGTGAAATTTTGAGGGTTTTAATATTGTTTTTTCAAAATCGTTCTCATTGATTTTCCCAAAATTCCAGACTTGCAGTCAAGTTGCCTTGAGGAAAGTGTTGTTTTCAGAACCAGTTTTTGTAGACTAAAATTATTTTCTTGATTGTGTCATACGATGGTTTTTGTTTGAGTGGATGGTGGCAAATGCAACCCATTTTTGTTGAAACTTTGTGAAGTTGTCCATTTATATTGTTAAGAAATCGAAAGAAATCCCATAACGCTGCCGCTGAGTAAAAGTAATAAAACAGGCCATAAAACAGCGCTTGTCTACGACCTAACGCCGGACCCTTTCGATTCGAAAATTCTGGCGTTGCGTCGAGGCGCGGCTGGACTAGCCTGGAAGGATCTAGTGTTCGCGACAGAAAATAAGATCGCAGCAGCGCTAGCGCGGAGAAACACGGAACTGTTCATGGTTAGATTTTTATGTTTGCATATGTATATATGGAGCTTCGATCTTCTCGTGTTCCTTTTGTTTGTGAAATTTTCAATTTCTCATTAATTTCTGTCAATCGACAGTTGAATACTCGAGAGAACATTTCATTGGACTAATTCGTAGGTTTTTCATAATCGAAACATTTTAAAATTCGAAATAATCGAGGTTGTTTCCAGATGAGACCTGGATTTATGAGTTTCTGCTATCAAGTCGAATTTACTGAACGAATATTGCATAATTCAATAATTAATGCACACCTTAAATAATTGAAAATTACATATCTCAGTTTGAAAAATTCACTAACATCACTTGAATATAAAATTTATTCAATGTATTTAAGTAATAATAAAGTATCAGAAGTGGCAGTGTTCAGCTGGTAGATGTGACTCTCCCTAGTTAGAATGATGCATTAACACTAAATTAAACATTATCACCCATACCGTAGAAATTGTATGAAAGATTAACTCGTTTATATCCAGAACTAGAAAAGAATAAAAAGTAAATATATGCTCACAAAAAATGGAAAGCAGCAAACCTTCAATTTATTTCACTGGAATATTTCCAAACTTCTTTAAAATCTTCACAATCGATATTAAAGCTCAAGCACACACGAAAATTATAAAAGTTCAAAATAACTGAAGAATCAACACAACAGCCCCATATACACACATGCAAACAAGAGTATGGCGATCTAACCAGTGAGTGTTCTCGCAAAAGTCGATAGGGGCCGAATCGCTTATTTTATATCGCGAATCGTCTGAGTATGAATACGGAGGCGATTCATCGCAACTGCGATTTTTTTAGTAAAGAACGTGGGATATTTCAAGCAGTTGGGTTTGTGAGCGAACTATTAAATTTATAATTTTTAAGAGTTTGTGTGGACACCCTGTGAAAAACTGTTAATTTTGGAACATTACTTCTTTCAGAAACACCTTTTTCTGAAAGACTCCAAAACAAAAACTAAAAAAAAATAATGAGGAAAATAAAAGATATCCTGGAAATGCACATTTTCATATTTAATATCAAATATTAAGAAAACTAGTCAAGATAGGAAGAAAGTGTTTCGAATGAAAGCTAGTATTCAAAATAACAAAGTTAACACCCACCTCGGGTATAATCGGAAGTGGTTGGAACTTGAAACTATTTTAGACGAACTGCACCCAACGTATTTACGTACTTTTGGCAATATCTATCGGCGCAGTTCTCGTTGGGTCACCCTGTATAGGCAACTTTTGTTACCAGTTATGTATGATTTCAGTAATTATTTGTTCCAAATATATGGTTTATGAACGGATTTTTTCCATTGTACCTTAGAAAGTTGAGAAGTACGATAAATTGTGCGATTAAGTATGATAATTCTTATAGGCTTGTTCGATATTTATCAAACTCGTCTAGTCTGACAGCGCTGGCCATACCTGTCTCAAAAATATTAGTTTTTCATGAGCGGCTACCTGAAACTAGATTCTAATCAACATATATTCTGGTATATTTCAATGCAGATATACGATTGAAGTGATTTTTTTTTAGTATGTTCACATGTTTTTTTTGTGATTTATTATATTTGTTGGTTTTTTGTATTGAATATTCATTATCGTTTGGTGATCTAGCAGGAACTAGGGGGTCCTTATCGATGACGGGGCCAAAGGCACTTGCCCAGTAGTGGTCTGGGGAGATGAAATTTTGTAATGAAATATAGCGAGGGAAGGCCTTGGTCAGCAATTTTATACGAAAAATAATTAATAAACTACGTTCCAAAATAGGTGGGATTCATTTTTCTTAAAAGTGTCTTCAATATCAGAAGTCGAAACTGTGCATTATGTCCAGAAACTTCATCCTAATGCCCCTTATCGACGGTCGGCGTGTTGTCGGTGGTCATCGAACAGAATGGAAGAGGATCCCATTTTTAAATGATTGCAATTCACCAGGTGATTGAAATGGTTTTTTTTTGTTAACCAGTTGACGAACGTCAACCCTGATAAGTCGAAACTTGTATGAGCAATGGATTGATGAGGCATTACCTTCTAAGGTGTGATTCGTAGCAAGGTGCTTACTTCTTCACTACCGAGAACCACAGAGGGGATCATGAAGGTTGAACTTATTATTCGTATGGTTACGCTTTAAGTCAACAATATTACGAAAAATCACAGGAGTAAACTACCCTTCAAAATGGGTGCAACCAATTTTCCTCATAGCTGGAAATAATAGAATGTTGGGGTTGTAATGGTATTACATACGAAAAACTACAAAAGTGCTACCTTCGAGGGGTGTTTCACATCCGTAAAATGTGTACACCAAATCAGGATTTCTAGTGGATTTTCTACACCGGGTTTCCGAAGTGAAACACCTCTCGGCTACCCAACAAAATATCACACTAGTAAACTTACCTTCATTGTTGTAATGAAATATTACGATTGGTCAGCCAAATAATACGAAAAACAGAGTAAACTACCCTCGAAAAGGGGTGGATTTAAATTCGAAATAGATTTATGAATAGGGAATGTTATCCCGGACCACGATCAGTGAATCGAGATTCTGGGATAAAAAAATTTCAGTCTCGGGAAAAGACTATTCTGGTAACTATGAAAAAATTACATGAGTAAACTAGCTTTCAAGAGTAATATATTGGCCAGGGAGTTAATGGACATATTTCATGACATATGAATAGGGAATGTTATCCCAGACCACGATCAGTGAATCGGGATTTTGGGATAAAAAAATTTCAATCTCGGGAAAAGACTAGTCTGGTCACTATGAAAAATCACATGACCAAACTAGCTTTCAAATATATTGGCCAGGGAGATAATGGACAGATTTCATAACATATCCGCAAGCTTCAATTTTTTGTAGAGAAGTTATGTGTCTAATGCATGATAGTAATCTGAACGTCTGCCGGCGCACCCCACAATAGGGGGTTACAGATGCGTCACAACTGCAGTAAAAAAGCAAGGAAAGAAATTATAACCGCTTCCCCTCAATACCGCAACAAAACTCGTTTGTCACCCACAAAAGTAAGCGCAAAAAACGACAAAAAATTATTTCGTCAAGAATGAAATTGATTAAGATTTTTTTTACATCAGCAAACCCTGAAATAATATTCTACCACTCATAAGATACAACAAAGGTCGTTTGCCAAGAGTATGAAGCTGTGCTGGGCAAGTAGCGAACCCTACGGCAAGCGACACCTCTTTCAAAAGGTCGATACCTTTTAAAAACATTCAATGATACTAATTTCGTTTATGTCAGTTTTGGCAACACCCTTTTGAAAAAAGGCGAAGCTGTGATGAATTAAAATAGTTAATACTCACATTAAAAATTCAAGCTCCGCCTCTGGATAGTTATCAAATGAGCTGGCGTTTTTGTTAGTCTTCCTAATTCGACGTTTTTGTACTTTTCCAAGGTTTTGATAAGAGGGGGGAGGTGACTTTAAATATTCATTCAGTGAATCAATCAAAAGTCTGGTGGAAACCTTTTAGTAAGAAAATGACTTATCACTGATTTATTTCATCAAGTACCTATATATGTATATATATATATATATATATATATATATATATATATATATATATATACATATATATATATATATATGTATATATATGTATATGTATATATATATATATGTATATATATATATACATATATATATGTGTATATATATATATGTATATATATATATATATATATATATATATATATATATATATGTATATATATATGTGTATATGTATATATATATATATATATATATATATACATATATATCAATAATGATCCTGACCTTGTTCAACAGCTGTAATTTTACGACGATACATCATTCTCTCACTATAGGTGTTTTCTGACGCTCATGTATTTGAAACGTATTCGTCTGTCTTCTCTTTCACTTACGGCTAGCCAAGTAGTAAGAGAGAGATGGAGCGACGAATACGGTTTAAATACAAGAGCGCCAGAAAACACTTCAAGCTTGAAGATAAAATGCCACTGGTGATAGCTTCATCGAATTTGGCCTCTCAACACTCTGATAAGACTATCCAACGGTACTCATGTTTATCAATTCTTATACTTCAAAACAAAATTGAAGTATTCGCAAAATTAAAATGATTCACGAAAGAACTAATTATTAATGTATAGTTACCTGTGAGACTTTCACTCATAAGGGTTTACTAAACCGCGACACGTGTTCTGCTTTACATAGCTTCCTCAATTCTTACACTACTTCATCAAGTATCGGCCAGTTTCATTCGATGACAAAATCTTTATGATTAGTCAATCAACGAGTTCGATCTGTAGAGCAAGTATTTTGTATTGAAAGATGGTGAAATGTTAATTAAATTGAATACCACTTTTTAACGAAGAAACAGGAGATGCTAACACAAATAGTAATATACAATAAATTTATATGCTGCATGTGAAATTCAGAATTCCAAAGAGTAGCAACTTCAGGAGATGCTAACTTGGTTAGTCACACATACGTTCAGTGTAGTAACATGTGATTTTGTAAACCCATTGTCAGTGAGAAGCATTTCAGTTTAGAACTGATATATTTTCCCAATTTGAAACAGTAGAAATACATTTTATCATTTTGCCTAATTTTAATGGAAAACCTTCAAGTGAGACATACTGAGAGTTTATTCCAATCAAAACTGTTCTCTCTCTTTTCAGTACTACGATATCTCCGCTAAATCTAACTACAACTTTGAGAAACCATTCCTATGGCTGGCTAGGAAACTTATTGGTGATCCTAATCTCGAATTTGTAGCCATGCCTGCTTTGGTGCCCCCAGAGGTTCAGATGGACCCACAATGGCAACAACAAATCGAAAAGGATCTCAAAGAAGCACAAGAAACTGCTCTACCAGAAGATGATGAAGACTTGTAAATTAACTCTGAAATGCTGTATAAAAATTTAACAAGACTTGAATTAAAAGTAATCGGTAATTTATGTTAAATTTTATTGTGTGAACCTTGTGGACAAGCTGTTGATATTTTTATATGATATACATGTTTTCTGAATTGGTTGATAAGAGTTTGTTTGTCTGGCCTAGAGTAATGCTAGAATGATGCATGATTGTTAAGGTTGAAAACATGAAAGTTTTTTTGTAACTACTTTTTCAGTTATTATTCTTGTGAAATAAGCAATAGTGTTACTTTAATAAATACATTTTCAAAATATGTTATTTCAATAACCTTTGTGTTGTATCCAATTACATTTGAGGATTGTGTTTATATATTTCTCAACTATTTTTTTCTCACTCAGTCAATTTTTGAGGAAGAACTGGCGATAGGAAAAAGTAACTATAAAGTGAATGAATGTTACATTCATCGAAATGTTTCATACTGTCAGGTCCAGTACAGGGGCAAAAAGAAGTGGCAGACAGATGGTGTAAGGGCCAATTTGAATTTTTTTTTTATGAAAATATTAGATTTTAAACTTGTTGAGAAACAAATTGTATCAAAAAATAATCAGATTTCACATGCCCAAAAATGGCCTTCAGAATCATCAATTGAGAAAGGAAGGAATAGTACAAGGAATAATTTTTCTTAGACAATAAAATATATCTCTCTCTCGGGAGAGTTGAGAATCGTGTTTTTGAAATATAATGCTTCTATTCTCAACTGGATATTCCTTAGAATTTTTTTTTTTTTTATTTTCAATCCAGAATTGTTTTGCTGATTAGTTCTAGTACATAGTATCTGATTGTTGAAATAATCAGTGCTGGAAGTATATGGGTTGTGCTCATCATTGCTAGGACAGTATAAGTATATATTTTATCAGTCTTAATCAAGTCATTGATTGCCATCAATATCTCATTTTCAATATTATTCCAAAATATCCAGAGGAAGTACTTATGCCAAAATTCAGTAATAATTACTGAATGAAGGAAATCAATATTTTAGTGCTTGTCACGAACCCAGTCTGTCTAAATGGATTTAGTGCCTCATTACACTAAAATGGATTATTTTAGAAATAATCATTTTCCGTGCAACCGGACGCGAAACAAGTATTTCGCAGCGGCCGTTTCCCAGAGTAACTGCCGTCAAACTGAACGATTGTATTGCTAAACATTTCATTTCCATTGAAACACTGGTATTGACACCATCAGTTTACTTAATATATTCGCGTCGAAACGCTATGAGGCTCCGTTTGGGTCAAAAGTGTTTTGGCAAATATATGTAATTTCATGTCAATATATTTATTAACTTTGGCAATATTTTTATTTTGTGTTCCGATATATTTATTTTCTACCGAACGTAATATATTTACGTTTTAGAGGTCACAAATATATAAAAATGAGAATTCCCATATATTCATAAATTCGATCTATTTTACGTCGTCAAGAGATGGCGCACTGGCGGCATTTTTTTCACGGTCGAGTATATGGCAACAGGGCGAAGTCATCATTCATCAAATAATAGATGGAGACGCAGGCAGTTGGAGTGCCTAATTTGAACTATTAGCTAAGTTCGATTATTCATGGATCGGATTAAGATGCCTAGGAAACCCTGGTGTATCTACTTATACCTGAATAATTTTGGGATAAACTTGGCGGAAACCGATTGCTTGATTTCTGAGATCGCAAAAGCTTCAGATCGCTATTGTAGATGGCGATCAGTCAAATACCATATGAAGCTCAATTTTCAGTAAAGAGGAATGTGTAACCGAATATTCTACCACTGTTTATTATTTGCCTACTGAGATTTTGACAGCCAATCAAATGCGTTTCAGAAAACGTGCATGTAAAGTGGAAACCCACACCGTTAACAACCTGTCAATACTGTCACCTGCTACCTCTACAAGTTTTTAGTGTTTTAATATCAGTTTGTAAGACTAGACTTTGATTCCGAGAGAATTTACTTTGCCCATTCACCTGAGAATGTACGACAACGTTCATGCTAGTGTATTGAAAGTGATAGACTGTCTTGGAATTGGGGATACACACATCAGTTATGCAACGGTTCAAAATTCGTATCACATCGATATTTCCTTTATTTAAACAAAACTTTGTTTTCAATATCTCATTGATAAGAGCTACAGATGTTTTCTCTTCGATATAAGACTTTCGCTCAAGCTGAAACGAATAAAATTAGCTACAACGCTACATTCATGTGATTATTTTCGTGCGGTTTGTTTTGTACTTAGCTACCTTAGGTACTAAAGAAGAATACTTGGATCCCCAGATTTTGACTGACCATACGAAATCGTCTACACATCGTGAAGAACTACTTGTAATAACTTCAAAACTTATTCTACTTATATAGACTTTAAAACACTGTCGAGTGTGTCGAGTGCGAAGAAATATTTTCAGATAGTTTTCATTGACAGAAATAAACAATAAACCTCAAAGTTACGTCAATCTGACAAAACCGACATTTGACACGTTTTTGAAAATGCTGATATAACGCTCCCTATACAAAAATTAGAAAGCTTTTGTAATCGTCGATTGTTTTTCGCCAAGAAATTCTAAACAATATCGAACCACTAAATACACCAGGGTTTCCTAGGCATCTAAGATCGGATCCAGTAGAGACTGAGCACTGAGCTGAGATCAGCTGTTCACATCACTGAGCGTATGGAGCTTAAGATCTAAAAACGAACAGGTTTTGAGCTTTTGGAGCGTGTACGTGTGACATAACCTCATGTTTTTGTAATTATTTTATCTTTTTCGTGCAATTTGTGCTTGAAAGTTTAAGAATTTTCCTTTGATTATCCACATTCGCCATGCAGATTAATCATATGAAGATCATGTTGAATGAGAATGTAGGTAGGTAGGTAGAATTTTTACGTTTTTCATTTACAATGATGTGTTTATAGATATAAGATGAAGTTTATTCAAGATATGGGTACTTTCACATTGACTTGGCCTGACATTCCATTCTCCAATGATGAGCATATCAATATTGATACGCTGCATTGTTGCTAGTCCGTTGTACCCACTTGGGCAGATGCTAGAGAAATTGGAATGGTTGCTATTCATGTTATAACCAGTTAGGAAAAATTTCATTTTGTATAATGAACATGATTCCTGCGGTATGAGAAAAAAAACTATGGAAGTGTGTGAAAGGATTCCAAGTTTCCCAATGCTTTACAGAAAAGATTGCACACGTTTTACATTATATCCTTGGAGTATTTAAAAATGTATTATGAATGCCTGTGGATGAAGTAAAACAACAGAATGAGATATGTTATTGTTAAGGGAAAACTAACTGAAAATTGTCAACACTAATGTATCACCATTCAGTGTTTAGAATGGAAGTCAATAACAGGGATTGCACATATCTCTACCTATAAGAACAAGTTTTAAAGGATCTGAAGGCGTTTCGGATGATAACAATCGAGGTTTTCTGAAACGTTGGTAAAATTCTATTTTGAAAAAACTTTTTCTCAACTTGCGTATTTCGGTCTCCTGAACAAAAAATTCTAATGAAAATGTTGGCGGTCTCAACTAGTTTCGGAGATACGGCCCCCCAAAGACAGGAATACGGTGTTGACGCTGACAATGAGCACGGAGGTGTCTGTATCTTTTTGAAAACTGGAATAATGTATAAAAATATTGATCTTTCCCGATATTGTAAGGAATTTCATACAGAAATATGTGGAATCGAACTCATGAGTACCAAAACTTGTGTAATCACCATATACAGGTCTTGTGTTCACGGAGACATATATATTTTTTTCGAAGATTTTAGCAATCTTATGGACGAGCTGTGCGCAAAGTATAAAAAAATTATAATCCTTGGCGACTTCAACATTGATGTAATGAAAAAAGACAAATATTCAACAGAATGGACTGAAATTGTGGAATCTTACGGTTTACAAATAACTATCAATGAATTTACTAGGGTTACATCTACAACCGCCAGCTGTATCGATAACATAATTACAAATATCAATGAAGATGGGTACCGTGTTGAAATCGTAGAACCCTGCCTATCTGATCATCGGGGTCAAGTTATATTCACAAAAATGTTGTGTGATGTTGTTAGCGAAATAAATTATCATAGAAAAATAAATAAATGGGGTATCGAGAAAATGTGCCAATCGCTAATAGATCTCGATTGGAGTATTTTCCTGGCTTCTCAAAATAACTCTATTGGTATTAGTTGTGATTTGTTATCGTGTTATTTAGTTGATAGCCTCTCGACCCTTGTGAAATCACTTTTTCCCTTGAGAAGAAAAGCGAATCACTGCAGGCCTCCTGTAAATTTTTTTGATGACAACTTACGTTCTATGAGAGATACACTTCAATCAATAAAAATAATTTGTGACACCACTAACGATCCACAAGATAGAGCCGCATTCAAATGCTATAGATCACACTACAGAAGATCGTTAGCTGTCTCAAAAAAAGCATCATATCACTCGTTCATTCAAAACTCCAATAACCGATCTAGAGATGCATGGAAATTAATCAATTTTGAAAGAAATAAGAGTTCGAAATCCGGTAAAGTTTCCAAACTTAGCCCAGAAGAATTCAACAATTTTTTCGCTTCGGTAGCCGAAAATACAATTAAAACTTTGCCCGACATCAATCATTGTTTCACTGAATTCTTAAAAGGAGTACCCAGACCTAGGGAGTCATTTTTTCTAGCACCTATATCTCCCGAGGAAGCCAAAATTGCTATAGGTAGGTTAAAAAATTCTAATTGCTCTGATATATATTGCTTAAATAGTACTATCATAAAAGGGACAATGATGGCTTTATTGAATCCCTTGGTCACTCTCATCAATCTATGTTTTCAGCAAGGTGTCTTTCCGGATAACCTGAAAATCACCAAGGTAATACCAATATTAAAAAAAGGAAACCCTGATCAAGCCACCAACTTCAGACCCATTTCTATAATACCAATAATCGGAAAGATAATCGAAATAATACTAAAAGATAGATCAACTAGCTTCTTCAATAAAAATGAGACACTTCACGGATCACAATTCGGTTTCCGTCCGAACTGCTCCACAGTTAAGGCTGTCCACAAGATTGTATCAAGTATAGTCGATGGCTTTGAGAGGGGGGAACATACAGAAATCACTATGTGTGACCTCTCCAAAGCCTTCGACTGTGTATCTCATGATAAGTTGCTGGATAAGTTAGAGTTTTATGGTGTACGGGGGATACCCTTGAAACTGATAAAATCATATCTCCATAATCGAACACAATCTGTTGTTATCGAAGATACGTACTCTTCTTTCAGAAGTATTGACCACGGGGTTCCTCAGGGAAGCGTGTTGGGACCTTTGCTGTTTGTAATATATATAAATGATATATTTCATTTTATGTCTCCTACCGGATGCATCTGTTTTGCGGATGATACAACTCTAATACAATCACATTCAAGTACAAAAACTCTAAACAACTTGGCACAGGAAGCTGAAGAAAAAGCTATGACATGGTTTTCTACGAACAACCTCAAACTTAATCAAGAAAAAACTCAAAGAATTATTTTCTCTTCTAACAACAATTTGACGTCAGGTAATACAGCAACTTTACTTGGTATAGTACTGGACGATAGATTGAAATGGAATGCACATGTGGATCAACTTTGTAAAAAATTATCTACACAGCTCTTCCTGTTGAGACAATTGAAAAAAGTACTGTGCCCACAAACACTGCTTTGCTCTTATCATTCGATTTTTCACTCGCACCTCAGTTACGGCACTCTTCTCTGGGGAACTTCAGCGTTTTCGGAAAGAGTTTTCAAACTCCAAAAGAAGGCTTTGAGAATACTGGATGGTGCTGACTACCGTGCTCATTGTCAGCCACTATTCAAGAAATACAAAATATTACCTGTTCCTTGTATTTATATTCACCAGAATCTTTTGGCAATCCACACAAATATTAAAAGTTTTGCGACCAACTCAGACTTTCACAATCATGGTACCAGATATTCCTGCGAGATCAGACCTCAAAAATTTAAGTTATCCATTTCTGAAAAAAACTCATTGAATATAAAACTCTATAATTCATTACCAACTCAAGTAAAAACAATGAATTTTGACCGATTCAAAAAATATACCAAAAACTACCTCACCCTACATAGTTTTTACTCTATAGAGGAGTTCATGTCATGTACCCATGAAATGATGGTACTCACCCCAAACACTCTATGAATATCAACAAGTAACACTTTTTGATTCGTTTTTAACTTGAATATTGTTCTAATAGTCGATTTTATTCCTTCTTCGAGCATACCATTTGATACTGTGAGCTGCTCATCATTTCAATATAGTGTCAGGGATACCAGTGTATGAAGTTTTTATTCATAATATTGTTTTAGCTGACTGTTCACAATGTTTTATAATTGTACTAGCTGATCATAATTTAGATTGGTGAACTCTTGTTATTGTCCATTTCATGTAGATTTCATTCCAAAATGTAATGAACTATTTTTTTAGCGAATTTTATGAGTGAATGTACTCTTATGTAGAACTGACTTGCTGCAAATGTTATCGAACATAAAGTGGTTAAATAAATAAATAAATACTATGTTTGTTTTTCAGCCAATTCCGCTCGAAATTCCTCCTTCTTTCTATGAGCACAATATACACATTCTGTTCCACCTTCTTCATCACTTTTCAACCGAATTAAAAGCATTTTTCGCTACAAGATTGAAAAATATATCCTGATAGGAAAGTGAGGTTAACAAAACAGTCGAACGCGTTTAATTCGGTTTAAAAGTCATGAGGAAGGTGGAAGAGAATGTGTACATTGTGCTGATATAAAGAAGGAGGAATTTCGAGCGGAATTGGCTGAAAAACAAACATAAGCGTCAACACCGTTTTCCTGTCTTTGGGGGGCCGTATCTCCGAAACTAGTTGAGACCGCCAAAATTTTCATAAGAATTTTTTGTTCAGGAGACCGAAATACGTCAATTAAAGAAAAGTTTTTTCAAAAAACAGGTGGCGCCCGATAAATAGGATTTTACCATAATTTCGAAAAAATGTTAATAAATAACCTCACTTCAATGTTCAATTTAAGTGTTGTGCTGGGCTCCGTTGCCAGGTGTAAATTGACTTCATTGCTTCATTGCCTACTAAATTGAAAGCTTCAGTACTAAATTCTTTCTACTTTCTATAACGACAAAACGAGGTAAATTCGAATATTTGTGATGAAACAAAATGCGGGAAATTTGAAAAACTGATATAATTCAAAATGCAAGAAATTAAAAAAGCACTGACAGAATGACGCATATTGGCATATTGTATGGGAATACTAGATTTACATCTAGAATACAAGGCTACTAAAAAGAATCGAAAAGTACTAAATTTAGTAGAATAATACTAAAGAATCTCAACTCTGTAGTTCAATGTCAAATTTATGCTTCATCATACGTCACATCTTCCCGCTCGATTTCCTCCTTAACGAAGCTCCGAGCTAAATGAGCTGCTCAATATGCACGCTCTGTGAATAAAAGGACACAAATGTTATCGCTCTGCGCGCTCGATATCCTAGATTTGGAATAAATGAACGATTTTGAGTGGATTGAGCTCAGCCGAGCTTAGAGAGCTTGCTCGATTTGCTCGCTCAGTGAATAAATGGACACCTTTGTACAAGCTCTGAGAGCTCGATTTGTAATAAACGAAAGGCTTCGAGCAAAGTGAGCGCTCAGAGCTTGATAAACGAACTTAGCTATATATTATTAACATTGACATAACAACTGCCTGAGTCACTGCCATCTATTAGCCACTCTATGTACTAACGACTTTCCCATGTTGCCATGTACTCGACCGTGACAAAATACCACCAGTGCGCCATCTCTTGACGACGTGAAATAGATCGAATTTATAAATATATGGGAATCTCATTTTTATATATTTGTGACACTTCAAAATTATGTTCGGTAGTAAATAAATATATCGGAACACAAAATAAAAATATTGCTAAAGTTAATAAGTATATTGACATGAAATTACGTATATTTGCAAAAACACTTTTGACCCAAACGGCGCCTCATAAAACGCTGTCTTTTGAAAACGATATAATGTTCATTGGAATTATATACTTTTCACGAGTGCACGCAAAATATGCATACGGACCTGAGCGGCCTCGACGATTATCTCTTTCGGAGCACGAAAAAGCATTTTGCGGCCTCAGTATACATATATCTATTGTACGTGTATCTGATGCTTCACTTTCCTGTACTATTTCTT
>JAVJAQ010004038.1:0-193994 GCA_032362365.1 Zygogramma bicolorata | reverse complement strand
AAAGGACGGGATTCAGGTAATTTTGTTTCTCAGAGAGGAATTGTAGAGGATTACAGCTTACACTATTTGTTCATTTTAGTCTTTGTATTTCATTGGAAGTGTTCACTTGTGTTACGGCGTACAATAATTTTATAACATTTATTTGTTATTACAGACATTAATAACAAAGATTTTATACCCTAACGTACAGAATAGGCAGTATGTGGCGTCCGTGGATAAAAAGTTATAGTGCTTCTTCCAGTGGTTTGTTAAAGAAGAATCACTTATCTTGGGACGCGAAAATCATTATAAAAAATGTGTATATATGTGTCAATAAGAAAATACCGGTCTGAAAATCGGCCAATACTCTACCTCGACGAGACGTGGTTTGACACGCATGACACCCCTTCCAAAGGATGGTCCGATTCCTCTGATAAGTGTTAAACAAAAGCACCATCAAATGAAGGGAAGATAATCACAATATTACGCGCAGGATCAGAAAATGGTTGGATCCCAAACGCTATGTGGCTTTCTGCCAAAAATATTAAGGACTCTTGTGTTGATTATCACGAAGATACAACAGCAGAGCTTTTTGAAGATTGGTTTAAAAATTGTCTGTTACCCAACATTCCGCCAAACAGCGTTATAGAATGGACAACGCAAGCTATCATAGTCAACAATTGCAAAAAATTCCTGGCTCAAAGAATACGAAATTGGAGATTCAAAACTTCATGGCTGCAAATGACATATATTTTGGGGAAAATTATACAAAAAAAGAACTTTTACAAGTGCTGCAGTCATTTGCTTTGAAAAAAAAAGGAATGTTTGTGATACAATTGCAGAAGAATTGGGACATACAGTGTTACGACTACCTCCCTACTACTGCGTGTTCAATCCCATAGAGCTTATGTGGCACCAACTTAAATCGAGCGTGCGCGGAAAAAATACTTCTCCGACTTTAAGTGGTAGTGTGGTAGAAACCATTAGGAACTGTATGAATGACATTCCTACCGAGAGTTGGGAAAGTTCTGTTAGTCATGTTATAAATGTTGAAAACTCGTACCTTTCTGTAAAATCAATTGCGCCAATTATAATTGATTTAGATGAGGATAGCGATAGCGACACTGAACTAAATATAGAATAGAATTGTAACATTTAAATAAATTACTTGTATACCTCCTACATTATGCAAAATTCAAGTTTCTTAACTTCGACCCTGTAGCACATTTGCATCTTTTACCAGATGATTTTCTAATAATGGGATTAAATCGGGTAGTTTATTGCAGTTAATAAGCCAATACCATTTACTGTGAAAAATACTATACTAATAATCCAGGAACTGATGATTAATAGTGCCCTCTTATCAGAAATGGAAGTCTCATAGAGAAGAGTAACAAAAATAATACCATTTAAAGATAATTTTCTTCGACTCAGATATCTCATCCCTATCGAATGTTAGAAGAGGAATTCTTTACCTTTGCACTGTATATTAATAAAAGTCTCCGAAACGAGTGCTCATTCAAATTCAGATATCATTGAATCACTTATGATATTCTGATGATTTTATTTTTGTTGCAGGTAGACGAAAAAATTCCACTCGGAAAAGGATTTGAAAGCAACACCATTTCTCATCTCAAAGGTTAGAATTTTTTTTGGTATCTTACAAAGAATTTCTGATTCATTTATTGTTGGTTCGTGAAATTCATGATCGCAGTGAAATCAGACAGAGTTTATGGATACATATTAGTAAGTGTGCACACTTGAAGACTGGCTATAAATCAAATCATCCAAAGGAACAATACGTTCAGGCGAGTCTCAACTCACCTTCACAGAAAGTTGATGACGAGGTTGGTGGACTATCCTGTCAAAAAACAACCACTGCATATGCTTTTGAGGACACTACTGCCGGAGTTGATTTCTTGTTATTGGGACGGGCACACTTGCAGACCAGTTCTGGGCTATTTGGCCTCTCGTCAGTACATCTATTTCGTTTGTATAACGAGAGAACAAATAGCCTGAAACCATCATAAGAATCAATCCCGGCAGTTTTATTGCCAAAAGCATATGCAGGAGATTCTTTTGTGAATAATCCTGCACTGGCACCTGTCCGATATTATCCAACGCTCTTCGTGATATTAGACAGGGGGTAGTTCGTTGATCTACCTTGTAGGTAAGTTGAAACTGGCCTGGAAGAATTATTCTTGCAGACTACTAGAATTTCTGGATTTCAAGAAGTCAGCAGTAGTACTCCAAGAAGTGGAAGGATATGAATCGTAAAAATTACGTGAGATTGTTTTCGTCTGGGATGATATTATTTATGCTCTTGGATAAATGACTATTGACTATTAACAAGTTTTTTCTACCATGATTCTTTTTTGTGTGATTTCCGCTGTATTGATTTCCTTTTTTCAATTCCTATATTATATTTCATATAACTGTTCACTTCATTTCTCTCTTTTGATTCAAACTGTTTAGTTCAGTTTTAATAAGTTTTCTGGCATATTTCGATACTTACATAGACAATGGTCGTTTGAAGATTTTATTTTGTCTCATTAGATGTCGTCAACGTTTCAGGTCACTAGAATACCAACTTACCAACATATTCGATAAAACTGCTTCTGAACACAAAGACATCAAAAATCTTCAAACACAGCTGTTGATTTCAAACGATCGAAATGTTAGAAAAATGTACTATAAATATGACTCCTAAACAAATAGAAGAGTGAATGTCTTTATATCTCCCATTGATAATATACAATCATTTTTCGTAAACAGCCGTGATTAACGTTTTCGCTTACTCCAATAATTTTCATCACAGTAATCTTCATGACTGACTTGATATATCAGTCTCCATCACTTGTTAGTGCTCATGCTCGATATTTATTCAATTTCCCCTAGACCCTCGATTGAATAAATAGATAACCTTATTTATCAATAGTTTGCCACATCAAGATAACTGTCGCACTCACACCCTCCCTTCGAGAGCAACCCTCAAAGAAATCTTCGTTTTCAAATCAAATTAATCCAAGTAATCACTACTTTCCACAAACCTCGTGTACAGGGCTCGGAGGGGGAAGGGATGTTTTGACAAAGTGTAGCTAGTCTGAATAGCGAATGGAGTTTGTAAGGGCTTTCATTGAATTCGGAATGGAGGGAGTCGGTCCTTTTAGTTGGAATGGAGATTTTATGTTGTGTCAGTCGAATCGAGATTCAAAAGCCAGCTCTTGTGGAGACGTCAGGTGGTACGGGGATGATATTTTAATTTCACAAATGGAAAGACGGATCGTGTGGAGGATTTCCATATTTGTAGAAGCCTTAAAAAAGGGCATATCTGTACAATATCAATTCAGAGGTAACCACAGATGGCAGGAATATTCGTACGTAAATAATTATTCAGGACTGCAGTGGGTCATTTGTAGAATGAAAAAAAAAACTCCTCTAAGAGATAGGTGACGAATTGGTTGAAAATTTGTTTCTCGTTTCGTCTTTGGAGTCATTCGATACTTAGTTCCTACGAGTTTTTGATTATGAAGTATATTCATTCTTAAGTATTGGGCAAACTTTTATAACTAAGTGAAAAACAAAACATCAAAATAGTCTAGAAATGCCATGCAAGATTTCTTTTTTTTTTTTCATGATTGGAAATCCAATATTCATGCTGGGAATATATTTCCTGTGGAAATCATATTTTCGAGAAATTTATTGTTCAACAATTTGTGGATTGGTTAAATCTAGTTATGTCCATCAATTTACAAGCAATTGCTATACCTATTTCTTGTCATGACTTGCTGTCTCGTCGATCATCGATAATGGCTGATAACAAAGAAATTTGTGTTCACCACAAGAAATTACCGCACGAGTATGGCGGGAATAGAGAATAGAGAGTATATTACACAGCGAGGTGGGAAGTGATTCATTCCTGTCGTGAGATCAGTTAGTTAACCGAGACGCAAAGCGTCGAGGTTAGCTATGATCTCGAGACAGGAATGAAACTTCCTACCGAGGTTTGTAAACTATTTTATTTACAACCATCATATTTCGATTGAAATTAATGAATCTCTGTTTCGTTCTGAACATATCTGAAATATTACTACATTTAACGAGAAATTACCAAGACCGCGGTTTTCTCAGAATAATCAAGTATATATATATATATATTGTTACCGTGACTACGAGGTATACAATTGTCACCAATATAAATAAATGTCAGATAAAGTCAATAAATGACGAAGTCTAGAATAGATGAAATAAGGGCGGAAAATGAGGGCAGGAAGTGAGGGCGGGAAGTAGAGGTGTGTAATGTGACACTTCCCAACCTTCAATGACATTAGTAATGACAGCATTACATATATGGTTGTATATAAAGTACATTATGCAACACACAATTTTTTGCTCTTGTTTGATAAGCTACCCATCCCCCTCGTTACATGATATACTATTTCCACTATGAATCTCAAACCCTGAAAAACTGTCACTCAATACTTTCATCCCATCGTATGTTGACAAGAACATGGAAATTTAGTAATGAAGGAAAGGAATATGGAAATAGTAATTGAAAATCTACTTTTCTTCGGGCTTGAAGGCCGTCGTTCTTTGGAATTCATTTCTAACGTTTCGCTAGCGCGAGTGGCCAGCTTCTTCAGAGGCTTACTCATTTCCGATGACTAAACGTTTCGATTTCTTAAGGCGCAGGTAGTCTGGAGTGTACCTACATCAATATAAATACGCCTTAAGAAATCGAAACGTTTAGTCATCGGAAATGAGTAAGCCTCTGAAGAAGCTGGCCACTCGAGCTAGCGAAACGTAAGGAAGAAATTCCAAAGAACGACGGCCTTCAAGCCCAAAGAAAAGTAGTTATACTAATAACCTCGGCCGCGAAAGCCTTAACCATTTTGTCAATGGTAACTGATTCGCGCGTGAAAAATAAAATTATTCGACTCAGTTAAATGAAATGTTGGCCGAGTACAGTTCAATACTTCTCATTATTCCAACACAAAACGCTTACTTTTGATGAAGGCGTGTAATTTGGTGCAAATGGTTGCTTGTCCAGCTCATGATCGAGATATCGTAGGTTCTGTACCTCATGGAGATACAGATTTTTTCTTCAAATTTAATCCCTGTCGTAACGATGAATCCTATAGGTCGTTTTGGTAGCCATTATATACAGTCATTTGTTGCCGTAACTGACTTTTTTTGTGAATTAACACTTAGTTTTTTCAATAGGAATTACAGCATTACTGTCCTACATGTGCTAATGCTTAGTCACTTGCATTCTCGAACAGTAAATAAATGGCTTGGGATGTTAATGAGTTCAACAGGTTTTGTTTCATTTTATTTTAGTGACGATATATTCAACATACTATAAAGTCCGATTACAAGTTTACGATGTAACGTAAATGATATACTTATTTCAATTAAATTTGCAGATTCACTTATGATCTAGAAAAATGAGACGAAGTCGATTACCGATACGAAGTAATAAAGCAATAATGAGAAAAAAAGGAAAAAAGGTAAGAACAGCGGCATAGGATGAAATCGAACAAAAAGAAAAGATGAATAGTGATATGACTCTTTCAGTCCGGAATTAACCTTTGTAGAGTATTTTCAAATTATGGTGCGGTTATGAAGAAAACGTCTACGGTTGGTGAGTTGTTAAAGCTTCTGCACATGCAATTGAATGAGCTTTGAAAATGGTGCTGTGAATATGGAACATTGATGTGGAAAGTTAAGTTATTCCTTGAAGTAAGTCATGGAACATAAAAGTTCAACAGGATAAGTAGACATGATTGGTCAATTTCATTTTGTATAAAATTGTATATGAATGTCAGGTCGGCTATTTCACGAGATTTTCTCGAGGTATGAAATCGAAATCATCAAAGAGAAGTCTATAATCATAGTGCTTCTCTAATTTCAAAGTATACAAATTTCAAAAATCTACGTTTTACTGCTACTGATTTATAAATTAATTCTACTTGGGAATAATTCGAAATTTGGCTTCCATGTTCTAAATTAATTGAAATGGGCACAGCTTATAGCATCAGCAAATTTGAATTCTACACAATTTCGTATGAGGAAACCCAATAATTTCGTTGATTTGCTAACAATATTATGAAGAAATTCGAGCTAGTATTCAGGAGTCACTACAAAGTCGAGTATCTCGTTGCTATAAATTATGACCAGTAATAATCTCTCATGGAAAAATCATGTGAGATCAATCGCTAAGGGTGCTTTCCAGAACCTTGAATTTTCATTTTGTGCAAAAAAATACTTCATTTCTCTTCAGCTTCTAATGATATACAAGCCACAGATACGGCTTGTCGTGGACACCAAAACATTCATTGAAGCTTCTTAATTCTATTCAGAGAAAGGCAATCCGTCTTGTTGGTGACTTTTTGCTCACAGACTTGCTCACTTCGTTAGAGCATTGTAGACGGTTGGAGACTTGTCTATCTTCTATAGATATTTTCACGGTCGGTGCTCTTCTGAAGTGGCGTCAATCGCTCCACCCTTGGCAGTATCTACACGGATGTCTCAACGAGTACAGAATTCCCACCCCTTTGTTGTGAGCTTGGAGACCTGTCGAACATCTCTTGCTTAGGGACCTTTTTAAAAGAACAGCTGAACTCTGAAACTCCTTGCCGAGAGAGGTTTTTTCTGAGCCTTTCAAACTTCGAAATTTATTTAATATTAATGTCAATTCATATCTCCTGTCCCTTCATTTAGCGGTGTTCTTTGAATATTTCGAATAGTTACCCACGACGCCTTATCAAGTTAGTGGAGATACCAAAGCTAGCTAAGTTTACTCAGAAGTAGGTGATGTGAAACTCTATCGAAAGTGTTGCTAATATCAGTGTATCATTTTACATCTACATGATTTTTAGCGTCTACGAACTGGGTGAACGTACTTCGTGACTTCATAAAGACGTGAAAGAGAGCTAGCTATTCACGTGAATGTATAAAATTGGCCTAAAGTTTGTTATTTCGCTGTTCATCCCTGATTTCTTCACTGGACAGATTCGTGAAGATTTTCAGCAGTCAGGAAAATTATTGTTTCATCATTGCATCATGAAGTATCTGTAAAAGATGACAAAAAAATGAATGAGTTTTTTCATAATCTAAACTAGAATGTTATCGGATACACAAGTCATCTATCTTACTCTTCAGGTCTTCAGATGCATTTAATTTCGTTTGAAACAAGATGAAGAGAGGGAGAATTACATATATTTTCATGAGTAGATAAACTCTGCTGAAAAAGTTTACAAAGACATCGACAATTTCTTGCGGAGTTGTGATAGTATTGTTGTTATAACACATTGGTCCAGAAACAATCAGTATTGCTTCTCAACTATTTTCAGATTTTTAAATGAAGGATTTCCTCACTGGATGCATGTCATGTTAATATCAGCAAAGGAATTCAAAAACACCCAAATGATTCTAGTCAATTCTGTAAAAATTTTGGTGATGATTTGAGCAAAGTCATAGCTTTCAGTGCAAGTCTGGAATAACTTCTCTTCATAAAAATTCAGTGGCAATGAAACCGACACACATGGATGATTCAAATCAATAGGAACTGATGACTCTGGTTCAGACACTATAATATAATCAAGTTTCTCTGAGTACAAAACAAGGTCAAGGATTCTGTTATTATGATTAGTTACACCGTTTCTCTGGGCCAGATCTGTGAAATTCAAAAATGAACTTCAACTAGAAATTGAACTTGACAATTGTTTTGTTTCATAGTATGTTTGCAGTTCTGTAACATTGGAATCCTCTATAATTAGTGACCCCCGATGTCACTGAGGGTTTCTGAATGTTCGAAGAATGCTACTCAGACTTGTTCCAGGTGGTATGTATATTATATAATATAACAGTAATAGTCTTGTGATCCTTGATAATTATTTTAACACTCAGTAAATCAATTTCCATAATGGGACTTACTACATCATTAACAACATATTAGAAGATATTATTATTAACAGCCTGAATCACAACTCTTTCACGTTCTCCCAACGAGCGATTTTTGCGAAATAGAACCGACTAGTTTTTTGGAACTAGTTTATTGTTCAGGACACCAACTGTGATCCAATATTCAAAATTCACCTTTAGCCAGAATGCTATTGAAGAAGATATAGGTTTTCGACTCGAGTCCTCTGAAATTCTGATATAATATTGAAAGATTCTAGTTTTTTCACCTAGTTGTCTCATCTAATGATATAATTCACGTTGACCAATTGTAAATCGCCTCGTATCTGAATGTTTTCATTTGATTAAAGCAGTGTCGCGGTTTGAGTAGGTATTTGGGCGTGATTTGTTGATCACAGTCAATTAGAAGAGTAGAAGTTTTATGAGAAGGGATGGTGAACTCAACCAAATCATCAATAATCACACTGAGATTAGTGACATCCTGTGGAATGCCAAAAATTAGTACATCATTTTGGAGTTGTTTCTTTACATTAACCTCTGGGACAGTTTGAACCATATCAAATGATTTCCCCTTGAAGTCGCTGATTTTTTCCTCCAGTTTATTGAAACTTCCGGTGAGTATAACTGATTCGAGTTTAAAATTGTTCTCGACGCTATCTTTGACCTCGTCGATTTTTTTTCCAATTTGTTCAGTTTTTTCTCTGGAATTGTGAAGACCCCAGCCGATACCCTATTTGACAAAATGGTTACCCTATTTGATGATATTTTCATGAAAGAATTCTTCTCGTTCATCTGGTCTTTTGTTAGCGGCACTCTCACTACAATATGTCACAAATTGATCAGAAATATTGAAAATATTTGAATACACTGTGAACTAGCGGGAGTATACAGATTCCATTTATATCAAATAGTAAGTATTTCATGAAAAAATAGGAAAGTAGCAAGAGCAGACAATAACAATCGTGTCTACACGAGCACTCTACAATTAGGAGTCGTTTCTCGTTGAAACGCATTTCTTAAAATTTTTGATCTCCTTTCATAACTAAGTATACTCCGAGTGAGAATTTGAGAAATACTTTCTATAACTGTGTACGTACCAATGTATAATACGACACTCGTACCAGGAGAACATAATCGTATTTCATCAATTCGATTTTTCGAGATCCCACGTATAAAATCCGCATCCCTCTTACACGTGTCTGCATCTTTGTGTGATTCCCCGTACATCGCGCGACACACATCCGTGCAGCCGAAACTCTAATCGGTCGGAACGACACACACACAGTCCAGACCCCGTGAGCCTGAGTCACCGTCCCCCGTGTTTACCTCCTCTCCACCCTCCCGTCCCTCCGCCCTCGACCACCCTTAACAGGGGCAGCCCTTCATTCGCGATGTCTAATCACTTTCAGTGTGTGTACGGAATTTAACTATGATCGGTACGTTTTTCGATACTCCGGTGGCGTTTTCATCCGGTTTTCCATGGGAAAAGTGTGTGTTATTGTGCGAAAATCTCGTGGAAATCCTTTGTTTTCACTGTCGAGTGTAACTGACCACGTGTTGTGCCGGTTGACGCGATCGATATCGGAATGAAGTTTTCTCCCGCCTGAAGGGTTGACGACGCGGAGTTTACTCTCGGGCAACGTTTAGTTTTGGCACACGAGCAGTATTCAGGGATTCTATGATATGGAACTCGTTTGTTTTGTGTAATTTGGTTAATTGTTGTTCAAACAATGTAGTCCTTTCCATATAACGTATGTTCGTCCTTACACAAGGTTCCAACTTGGGACTGGTACAGTGACCAGAAGTAGTCAGTAGAGCAATGTCAAAAGAACTAGTTCATGCAATTTTCTACTTACAAATGATGAGATTGAAACCTTTGGTGTGAAAGTTGAAACTTTTCCTAGAGATCAATTACCCTAACACCAAACTGATATTTTTGGACTATACGCGCGTTTCGCTAACAAGGTTAGCATCTTCAGGAGTGCAAAAATATCATATTGGTGTTAGGGTAATTGATCTCTAGGAAAAGTTTCAAGTAATAAATGAACAATAGCTTACCTTGGACAATGTATAGCATTAACGTAAAAAAAGCATTCAAGATGTCTATGCTATGAAATCCGTTTGTAATGTGTGATTTGGTCCATTGTCTAAATGATACAGTCTTATTGATAACACATACTTACAATTCTGAACAGTTCAAGCGACCTTTTTCCTATAATATTGCCAAATGTATTACCAATATATCTCCCAGCAACCTACAATCATAAAAACATTCGAGGCCAATCCAACAGAAATGTTACTGAATAAAAAAGTATTCCGTATCATACATCAGATATAATAATTCTAACACTTATGTTCATTCGATTCTCAGCTTCATTGAAATTTCAATTCTATTTTCCGACTTTTATATCTTTATCTTGTGTTCCTTTTCCGGGGTTAGGTGGAAGAGCAGACCTCTGACTGTTATTCATAACATTCAGTGGTACTGAATCTCGCCCTAAACTGTTGAAACATCATTTTGTTGTGTATCTATCTAATAAATAAGGGCATTTATTATTATTATTACATATGCTCGTCCTTGAGATAAACATAACTTGCAATTAATGTACACTGTGCATATTATGGTCAATAACTCAAAACAAAAAATGAGTTTCATGTTTGGGACTTCACTACAGTACCTATCTAACAGAATATGGGTAATTTGGTTATTTCGTTCGAATAATACAAGTAACCCTAATACAGCGTTATGATATAAGCTACAAGGCCCCAAATGAGACTTTCAGTATCTTCTATTTGAAATAATACGTCCTGTAAGATTTCCTTTTAAAATGGTTTTCAATACCGCTTTGTTGATTCATTGTTATATAAGACTAATATACATTTTCATACGCAAGTAAGAACGAATACAAAAATAAAATGCATTAAGAGCAATGTATACCACCCATCCACCTATCAAAAGGCAGAACTCAAATTTGTATCTTACTATGATTGACTCATCATAGTTTATATTCAATCTAATTCAAAATTATGAATAAAACACTGGTTTTCTCAATTGTAAGTGCATAACCTATTATAAATAAATTATATTTTAGCACAAAAAAAAACAGAATCCTTTCAACTTCAGCAATTGACTTATTATAAAGAGAAGCTGGGCAATTTGTCTTCGAACCATTTTTTGTCTGAATTCTATTGGTAAAGTGATTTATTGTTATTATCATAGAGCAAGGTTACCTTAGAATATCTACGGAATAAGTTGATATTGTTAACTCGATATTGTTATTTATGAGGTATATGTCCTAAAGATACAACTTTGGAAATATTTTCCTTATCCTTCACCTTTAGGCAGTAATTTTCGACATTTTCCATGCATTGAATTTGCAGAATCTTTTCTCAATATTTTCTTGAAATAATGATATCAAGCTGAAGAACTATTTGATATAACTGTACGCAATATTACATTGCTGGATTCCATTTAACTTGTAACTTGTATTCATTATGCAGGCTCTCCAATAGCTACCTCTCTGCCTACATTGACAAACAACAAACAATATATTGAAAGGTTTATTCAACTTGCTAATAAGAACGGTTCTGAATCATTTTCCGAAATAGTCGTCAATCTGTTTAATGTAGGCGAACAACTGTCCCATCGCTTCGAACTTTTTCTGCATATGAGTTCCGTTCAAGAGTCGAACGAACCTACTATTACACTGCAAATGAGTTAAAGTTGTATAATATAATACAATCTGCTTTCTCACTGGCCCATGCAATAAACGGCCATCCACACGTTCCGCTTCCACGGTCACATAATCAAAACATGATGAGTTCATAACAGATCCATAAAAAAATTCAATTTCAGGAAAGCAAACATTCCTCAACTCAATGGTATGCTCTCGAAACCTGACTAGAACTTTTTGAAGAATTATAATAACGTTGACACATTTTGCGATGAGTTCTATAAATCACTGAATTATATTTTCATAGAATGTATTCCTAAAACGACCGGTGAAAAATCCACTTACCCTACTTGGTTTACAGGGGATATAATTGAAAAAAAGGACCTATACTCTCGTAAATATAAATCAAGTGGTAATATATGAATATATTGAACGTTTATAACTCTTCGCAGGGATGCAAAGAAGTCTATCTTTCCTCTCGAAATACTGTGCTCCTATATTTGCTAAACCTTTATCAATCATTTTTAACTTGGCACTGACAACAATATGTTCTCCTACTGTTGGAAAAGATGGTGAAATATGTCCTGCATTCATATATATTATTGAAAACTAGACTAATCGTTATACCATGTAACTTCACCAAATCATTCGAAACGGTTTTATATGACATTACATATGCTCATGATTTTTATAAAGGTCGCTCAACTACAAGTTACTTCACGTGCATCGCACAATTTATAGCTGGTGCTTTGGATAAATCTTCTCAGGTCGATGTCATTTGCACTGATTTTTCTAAAGCTTTTGACCGACATGATCGTGGTACACTTGTGAACAAACTACTTTCCTTCGCCTTGACCAACAACGTTTTTTCTCTTGTACTCCTATCCCACTGGAAGGCTTATGAGAGTTCAATACAATGGACCCACGTCTGTCGAAATAACAGCATCCTCTGGTGTCCCCCAAGGATCTGTCTTGGATCCCTCACTATTTATTCTATTTAATGCGGATGATTGTAAATTGTTTCCACAGATTTCTTCTTTAAATGACTGCAACTGTATTCAAGGAGACATTGGCAAGTCAGATCAATGGTGTGAAATGAACCTTTTACCTCTGAACATTACCAAGTGCAATTTAGTGACGTACTCTCGCAAATTATCACCCATTGATTTTCCTTATACCATTAAAAGGTCAAGTTCTATCAAGAATCGAAGAATTAAAAGATATTGGTGTCGTTTTTGATAGGAAATTTACATTTTCACCTCACGTGAACTCGATTATTTCAAGTGGTTCCAAAAAAGTTGGTGTTATCATCAGAAACTCTGAATGGTTGTCTGGAATACAAACTGACTACTCTTCAATGCACGTGTGAGATCGAAGTTCGAATATGGCAGTGTTGTCTGGAATTCTGGACACGTCATATATATTGAGAGTATAGAGAGAGTTCAAAAGTATTTTTTTTAATACGTTTGTTTTAAATGTGATGGTATCTATGCGGAGCGGGCTGTATCTCATGATCTTCTTCTTTCTAGATTTCAAGTCGATTCTCTCGATAACCGTCGAACATATTTAGGTAGGTATTGCATTTTTGCACAAGATTCTCAAGTCAAAAGTTAATTGCCCATACTTGCTTGCACATATCAATCTACATGTTCCCAGGCTTCCTGTACATTTTAGTACATTCCATCTTCCCTTCTGCTCAAATCAATGTGCTTCTTCACTCTCTTATTCATATAATATGTTGTGACTACTTGTCAATTCGAAATATACTATATGTTTTTCATTGCAAGCAGAGACATAGGAGAGCTGTTTCATCATAATATCTGTCTATCTGGTATCTTTCTCTACTGTTCTGAAGACGTGTATGAGCTTTTTTCTCACTGACTTTTTTTCAGCTCAGGCACGTCTTTACGTAGTTTCATTCATCTTCGTTTACTCTTTTCTTTAGATACCGTATACAAATCTTGAAAAATTCATAATGTCCTCTATTTTCAAAAAACCCCTCTGGGACTTCTTCATAGAACAAGTTCAGAAAGGAATACCTGGGACTGCAGTTTTCATGATATTCTGTTCCTCAACTAAAATCCAAATATAGCTACCTATCACATTTGAGAGCGCATTGATTTTGGTATTCCTAGAAAAATACCTGATAATTAATCTATTCACAACCTAAGTCAATAAATACCAATGCATCAATTGCATCATATCAAAACTTTTAATGATCATCAAAACCATAAATGCAGAATTGGTTAGTAAACCGAAGAGATAATGAGGGCCTGTTCAATTAGACATGTCAATTTTCACATGAATACTAATGATGGCCGAAAAATACTCACTGAAGTTTTTTTTACTTACCTTGTAGGGAACCATATCATTTTACGATCCTATTTCCATCAAATTATGCATCATATAAAACTATAAAAATTTTATTACATCGACTATAAAAAGAAAATTAGTTGATAGTGAAACTGAGATGGTGAAATGGGAAATAACAGCTGCGGAAATAATTTCATTCTCCGTAGATAATGCTCATTCATTTGAAATATTTCTACCTGGGAAGGTTCCTTTATTGTTTTAATCGAACTTTATGATAGTGTCCTTGTGTAATGTATCCGTTTCATTTGATTGAATTGCCAGTGTGAAATGGGTTGATTATTTTCCTCAGATCACTAGAAAATTTTGATATACCAGACAAAATTTCTTAAAGAAGAACTCCAGATTTCCTGTAAGGAAACGGTATTTCCTCACAGTTGTTATGTTCTAAATAAATGATTGGAAACAGTTCCATAGTAACCCAAAATAATTCGCAATATTTTCGAAATTTATTCATATCTGTCAGATTTGTGAAAAAAGATATGTTTACCTGGTAGAAAAAGACACTTTCTTGGACTCTGTGCTGGTAGGATCCTCACAGTCGTCCAGGACTGTTAGTTTTTTCCTACCTGATAAACAATATACTATTTGCAGACGTTCCCTATCAACCGAAATGATAACTATCGGCAAATTTTGATTACAGCATAGAATAAATTATTGACAATATTTTCCCCAATCAATGTGTCCAATTATATTTTCGGATGATATACAACTTCCGCTCAAATCATGGTTCCATGTTGAATCTTAGTTTTGTTCGTTGTATATTTTAACTTCAGCAATGAATATTCAAAATTGAATATTGTGTGAGCGAGTTTAAAAAAACCTTCATAAATTTGGAGTACTGCCTATGAAGTGATCATAACAAAAACTGTTGTGATGTTGTTAGGTTCTATTTCAAAGACGGCGATGAAAAAGAACATGTTTATGTCTATAGGATGATGTCAAGAAGCCTGTGTACATTTACTTAGTAACTTCGAACATGATTTCAATGGGAAAAAGGATACCACGATTTTGTAATTTTGTTGTTGAGAAGGCAGTGCAGCAAAAAATGACTGCTATTAGGTACTCTTTTGCTTACGAATTTCTTATGCCTGGAGTGGTAAGGGGAAGGTTACGACTGATTCGTTTAAGCACAATGCAATTTAAAATCGAGATGAGTACGTACATACAATTCGATGTATGGGATTATATTTCTGTTGTATATTTTTTAATTGCTATTCTAACTTCATATAATATGATCTTGAAGAACGAAATTACTTCATAATAATCTATAACTTCATCCATCGGAGGCAAACAATTGTGGAAGCCGGTTCAGATGATATAAAGTGATGTCACACAAAGGGAAGTCAGATTTTCGAAAATTTTCACTCTTTAGAAGCATATACTCATTTCGAAAACGGTTCATTAAAAGTGAAGATGAAAAAGTTATAAACTCAAAATCTTTCATGTGGCAAGGAATTATCAATTTCTATAAGGCTCCGTTTTCGAATTATGAGCGGAATTATCCCCACGTTACAACCACGTTACAACCACTTTGAACAACATAAAAATAGACTGAGATATAATAATTTGCTGAATTAGGTTTTTTCTGTGAAAAACCTGATTCCAAGTTGTGGAAGAAGTGTTATTACTATACCATGAATTGAAATTGCAATGAAAATAGCTCGTGAAATCTAAGAGTTATCATATCGCAGAATTTACTAGATACATCTCTTTCTTGAAACGGAATTCTATATGGACGTTATTTGGCGATAGGAACACATCAACTCATACGTTACCATTATCCCTCTTTGTTTGATTTCAGACTCTAATCTTGCTTATTTTCAATATTTTCCACAAACTGACGTAATTCTCTAGTGAACACATTTCTATCAGAATGATTTGAAAAACTTAGTCAACATTGCGGTATTGCAAGAAATTTTATGTTCGGTATTCTTTGAACAACATATCCAATTTTACATGAACAAATTTGATGTTCCATATCACCTGAATCCTAGATTATTCTCAGGAAATCAAGAGTTGAAAATAATATTCGAGGAAATAATCTATTCATGAATAGTGTTTATCAGAAATACTTTGTGAAAGCAAGTGGTTAAGTTTTGGTACCTTGCGCATGTTAGAACAATCGCAGTGCAACTGACTTGTTGACTTGAAAATGTCAATAGCCAAAGAGAAACACCCCATTTATCAGATACCCCAAGTATCCGAGATAATCGAGAGAATAATCAAGTTGCTTACGGAAATTTTCTGACAGTTTTCAATTCACCTGATCAGCTAATAATATATTAAAATGAAGGCATCCAAAACACCTGAAACACCCTGCGATCAACAATCATCACAACCCCATAGCCCACTCTGCTTATCGGACATCCCGCTTCCAACACCCCCACCGATGGCAAACATCATGATGACATCACGATTCGATCTGCAGACCAGAGGAGGTTGTGGCTATCGAAGGATTCTGAGCGCCAGAACGAACGAATATCGGTCACCTTTACTGAGCCGGGCTAGTGGACCACAGAACCTGGAGTACAGAAGTCCAATTCTTACTAGACATAACATGGGAATCGTGCAGGAACTTGGGCTTTCACCTCTGCCCAGGCACAGGAATTTCGATGACCTTCCCAGATGGTAAGAATACAAAATGAATAGATAGAGTCACGCTAGTTAATAGATTAGATAACGTTTCACACGCAGAATGAAAACGAACTTATTTCGATATGAAATGATGCAATCATTTGTCATTTTCAGAAAAATATTCGAAGAATAATAATTTATTTTTCTTAGTTCAGGACGAAGGAGGCTTTATGGCTTCTTGATTCTGCTGTAACAGTTGTTGGTACTAGTTTTGTAATTCGCTGTTGGTTCTGAATGTTGTTTCAGAAAAAATGACGAGTTTTTTGTGTGGATTGCTCAGATACCAGTCCTAGTACATAGTAAGAATATCAAATACACCAAATTGATAATAGATTTCATTTTTTTCTTCTTTGTGTATGAATAAAAAAAATCACAGTAGTTGTGATGAAATTTTCAATTGCCCTCTGTATACTCAACATGTTTTTTAACTTCGAAGTCATTAACAAGTGAGCTAGCTGTGACTGCAATGTCGATAATTCGACAAAGACGAAGAGAGAGAGAGAGACATTCAAAACAATAGTTTTATTTTCAAATCGAACTAGAACCGATAACTGGGATGATTTCAGGCAACCATTAGCACCCATGGAGAGCGCACCAGCACTTCCACCTAAAAGCAAGTACTTATCCAGAGACTCTCTATTATCTCAAGAGCTTGAAGAGGTTCAAAATCTATCACGGGAGCTGTCTTCCAAGTTCAGCGAGCCTTACAGAGAAGAAGTGTCCCCGGAATACCAAAACGTCTTCTACAACGAGCACTATATGTCGGACATTGACGAAAATGAGGAAATCAAAGAGTTTTTCTGTGGGTACAACATACCAGAGAGGCGATATTCCGATTATTCGGACAGAGTAGATCCAAATACCAAATCGTTCGGTAACAGTAACTACAATACTCTGCCATCCCTTAGTACTTTCAAGTCTGTTCGAGGTGCAACTCAGTGTCAGTTTGGTGAAGCCAGTAGAAGTTCTGGTAGCAACAGTTCTATAAAGAGTTCGGATTACTACGTATGCAGTCCGTTGGCGGTCAGAAGAGTGCATCAAGGTGATGTATCTCAGAAAAGTGTACTGAAGAGTCCGCAAAGGCCAGTGGTGAAAATTGCAAAAATAAGGTATTTATCGAGTGTTTCACTTTCAACTATAATAATAAGAAGTAGTAGAATTGACTTAAGGAGTAATACATGAAAAATTAGTAGGTAGACAAACATTCCATAAGAGATATATTAGAAACTCAGACATATGATCAGCTAAAAAATTTTTCAAATTCATTACTGGACAACCTTCCAGATTTTCAGTAAAGAATAATTCTCAACTAGTTTCTCAAAAAGAGTTTTTATCTCCACCCGTACTCTAATAATACACTTATATGCCCACAACCCGTTTTATAATGAAATCCATCACGATACAGATTTTTCATTACGATACGACTTTCAACCAATAGAAACCCATTATTTTTCAATCAAGCATAATGTGCATGCTCTGCATTTGACGTTTGTCAAGTCAAAATCGGTATAGGCTTTGAGTTTTTGAAGAATATAGCCAAATTTCGATAATCATAACAAAATGTCTGATACCAGCGATATGGGAGAATTACCTTCGTCACCTCCACCAGCAGAAATACAGTTAGAATGATTTAATTTTTCATTTGACAAATGCATGATTCATTTCTTTATTTGTTCAATCTAGTTTTCTGAGCTCTCTGTAGCCGAGCGGTCTAAGGCGCTGAGATTAAATTTGCCATTTAAACTAGTTGGAAGAGACATTGGTTCGATTCCGGCTTCGAGTAATCTTTTTTTTTATTTTTGATCTTTTCATTTTTCATCGTTTCATCTCTCGAAGTAATACCATTAATTACAATTTTGTGGAATTCTTCAAAGAAATTCGTTTAATTCCTATTATTGTGTGCAATACAAAAATATAAATATAATATTATTTGTAGTTCTTCACTATTTATCGGGTGTAGATAAAATAGCGTATGCAACTCTCATGCAATGGTTATTAATACACTCGCATCAACCATACGAAACTCACCTTCGGCTCGTTTCGTATACCGGTTGAATAACCATCATTACATGATCGTTGCATAATATACTATTTTGTAGCTTTCAAAACATAGAACGAATGAGTTATGGCCCAAGGGTCTCCAGTCATCGTAGTTGACTACAATATAGTTTCTCTGGGAACAGAAATACCACTATATCGAATGATTTCATTATATAAGAGACCCCAGTTCAATATTTTCTGAGTTTGCTTGAAGAGCTTCTGAGGTAACAGGCCCACTTCACCTCCACTCCATACTCTGCGTAAGCTTCGGTACCGTTTTATGAGGGTGAGTGTCACAAAGTCCGATTAATTTTGAGGTGCGGGTGGGGCAAATTTCAATCGTCATGAAACTAAATACTTTTTTCCTTCTTGTTTTGGAGTGATTTCTTTCAAATGACCATTGAAAGAAATTAGTTCTTTCACAATAGGTGGCATCTAAAGTACTTATACAAGTTTTTTTTATAAATGTCTAAATCGTCATACTTGAAAATTCAACTTTCGTTTGCCAAAAGTTTCGATATTTGGAAAATTACTTTTTTTTCCATTATGAAAAAGATACCTAAATATCGCAATATCGGTAGTTGAGATCTGTTTATCTTATACCAACCGGTCCGGTAGCACTATGGGCTTTCTGGGTTCCCTACAGCCGTCCCTTGCCTGCAAGATAGCTCAACATTCCTTGTGGAGCAATCGTATTTCGAAAAGGAACAATACTGAAGAAATTTATCAGAAAAAAAAGAAAATTATAATTCTGGACAATATATCCAGTAGGTATACAAAGGACAAGGGGTAGCATGTTCCCTTCCCTCATCGTATCTAAACGGCCGAAAACAAATAGTATAAATAGGTACTCGGAAAACTAAATATCAGAGTATCACATGTGGAAAACTCATTGTAAGAGTTTAGGTCTAGTCCTCGACAACAAAATAAGATTTGAAGAACATATCCTCTAAACTGAGAACTGCATATGACTCTCTGAAAATTATTTATTCCCAACGGCAATTTATCTCGAGTGAAATGAAAAAAATATTAGGTGATTCTCTTATATTGTCACATTTCAATCACTGCGATGAAGTGTACGGTCCCTGCTTGGACAGTAATCAATCGAGACGAATTCAAAGGCTTTAAAATTATTGTCTTCCAATGGTTTATGAAATAAAAAAATATCACCACATCTCAGAGAAGTTCAGGGAAATTGCATATGTACAACTGAAGAACTCTACATTTCGTATGTTTGGCCATAAAATCTACTTAACTAAAACCCCCTCTATTAACAACTAACTTACAGGAGCCTGTTTCATAAAAATACAAGTCTTGTAGCTACAAGAGAAAGACAATGTGGGAACAGGTAAAAAACGATTATTCAGCATCGTGTTCCTCTTATAGCTACAACACTTGTACTATCATGAAACAATCTCGAAAACAGATGTTCATAATTTTAATATCCGACAAAAAACCTTCTTTATGTGCCAGGACAAAAAAGAGTTATTTTCAAACGATCATTCTCCTATGGCCTGGCAGTCTATATCAACAATCTGCACTGTTAACGTTATCTACGAAATCATTCCAAGCGAAATACGGAAAATATTTTTGTCCACGCAAAAATTAACTTACTTCTGAATTAATATCTCCTCTCTTACCCCTCTCTACCTTTCTCTATTTCACTCTCCCCTCATTTCTCCCTCCTTTTTCTCTTCTTCTCTTTCTCCTTGCACTCACCCTATTATTTGCTTCTTGAATCCTTTCTCTGAATTTGGCTGGCACTGGTGGAAGAACAGGGATGGATTCGTCCACAAGTGAACCAGTTGTAGCATTTTATCCACATGCCAATACTGCGACACTATGATATTCTAAAACTTCAAATTATTAATGATCGTATTATTATTATATTTGTATTATTATTTCACACATGTAAAAATTCTTCATTGAACTTCCAGATTTGGGATTTTGAGTGGGATTTTACTAGGGATTTCAATTGGATTCCAGAATTTCATTGAAATATTTTAGTTGATATTTCTAGATTTCTTGATTGCAACATGGATCTTTAAGATTTTTCGTTAATTGTGTACACCGGATTTCCGAAGAGGGAAACCATTTGGTATGAGGGTTACGAGTTCATTTTCATTATGAAGAAAACAGAGCAATGCATCTCTTCAATACATTTTTGAAAGTTCTTCTGAAGGTCGTTGCCATGAATGCGAATTATTCTATTGAATCTAAATTTATAAAATATAAAAACACGAACAAATCCCCCTATATCCGGTGACAAATTATAGTAATTTTGCATGTTCAACAACTCTCTAGAAGTTGATCAAGAACGGAGTCTCAACATCTCAGATATAGATGGCTCGATTTAGAGTAAGTCACACTGTTAATTGATAGAACTCGGATTATTTCAAATGGCATTTCGTTCAGGCCAGTCTCAAATCTACCTACACAGTAGGTTTTGGCTGGCACCAGTCAGAAAACAACTACTCTCCTGTCTAATACCACGAAGGGAATTGAATTATATCCGACTGTTGCCAGTGCAGGTTTCTTCACACGAGAAAATACTGCATTTGCTTTTGACGAGTGGCCATGTGGCCAATTAGCCCGAAACCGGTCTGCAAGTGTGTCCGTCCCTATAATTGAAAATCAATTCCTTCATTTGTATCGCAAAAACCAAATGCAGGTTTGAAAGATGATTTGATTTTTTGTTCATTTTTTCTTTGGAAAAATGTAGTCTTGGACTAAAGGGACGGATCCCTAAATTGATTCCGTCTCAACTTGAATAATGGTAGTTGTAATGGAAAACACACCGAAATGCATTATGGTGAATATATCAGTATGCACCGGGTCCTGCGTACGTCCTGCAACGCATTGAATATAAATTCAATATCACATACCTCCCCGAAGGACCAGGATGGATCGAAAGAGAATAGAACAATATAAAAGGAGCCCTTTTAAACGGTCCTGTTTTCGATTCTTATCACGTAGATTATTGAACCATTTGTGGATCAATTCCGCACAAATGTTCGGGAGAGATTTTCGGTATAAAGTTTTGCTCGTAAAAAATTGAAATGACGAAAACACATATCGCATAAATAAAAACGAGTTTATAGATTGTATTCTTCCTTTTCTTTTTGTGTTCGGAGGATCATTGGTCCCGATGCGAGTTGTTTGGTATTCGGATGTCGAAGTCTGATGCATTATTAAAGCAGACGGACTTGTTTCGAATTGAGTATGGAAATTGGAAAGATGGAACTTCTCGTTTCGGCTATGAGCCATAACAAAGGAATTCATTTCGTCATGCAAATCTAGAAATCAACTTAGGACTCAGTTTTGCGCCTTTCAGAAATGTCGTATTTGCCGTTGGAATTACGGGGGATTTCTGTTATTATTTTCTCTTGAATCTAATTGAAAGCGTTTGCTTCGTTTTCAATCCATTTTTTCAATCTCAAGTGAATATTGAATTATATATCGAAGCATTTGTTTTCTGAATAGATCTCTGCTCAGAAGCTATATTATGATTCTTGAATTTTTGTTACATCCGAGCACTTCTTCAATTTCAAGAATTAACGCACATCCTGAAACTCATTGTCCTTGGTGCAAATTGCAACTATTCTAGAAAACTGTGGGAAATTGATTGGGATTTTTATTTTTCGAGAGTTCTGTGGAATTTATACACCAAATTTTCGAATGGGCAACTGGATAACTTTGGATTTCACGATTTCCATACGAATATTTGAATTTCATCAGGAATTTTAATCACCTGTACGCCAATCTAACATTACTCGCACTCGAGTTGCGTTTCCGTAACAAGATTTGTGGATTCGTTCATTCAGTAATATACAGAATGTAACTACGAAAACTTAACAGAGCCGTTGTTGAATATAAAAAGTAAGATTTTTTAAAAAAGCTCGGACACGTCGATTTCTAATTAAAGGGGGACACCTTTCAGACTACTCAGATTTTAATTAGTACGCACCCCCTCGGATAGGGAAAGTAGGTCGAGTGGCACCTTGTTTTAAATGTCTTTTAAATACCTTTACAACTCTGTTACCAGAAAATCTTTGTAACGATTGATTTTCGAGATAATTTGAAGTTTTAAAGGTATTTGTATTGAAATCAACGCTGTTCAAAATAAATCAAATTGTTTTTAAGGTACAATTTACGTTCAGAACTTTCATAAATTTTTGTTTTTTATGACAACCTGCTAATACGTGTCCATGTGATTTCGTATTTTTTGTTTATTACGAGGAGATTTTTTCGGGGGATGGGGTTGGTTACCAATCGTTACAAAAATTTTCTTCCAACAGAGCTGTGAAGGTATTCGAAAGACTTTTAGAACAAGGTGCCACTTGACCTACTTTCCCCATCTAAATAAGGGTCGTCGGACACACCCCTCAGAGGGGGTGCGTACTACAAAATATCTGATTAGTCTGAAAGGTGTCCCCCTTTAATTAGAAATCGACGTGTCCGAGCTTTTTTTGAAACTTTTACTTTTCACATTCAAAAACGGCTCTGTTAAGTTTTCGTTGTTACACACTGTATATTCATTTTCGGGCAGAGGCCTGGTTCGTAGATTTTTTCTTAAACAAAACAACGAAATCATGTTGAAAAACACAATTCAATCCAGTTGAAAAACAAACATAACACAGTATACAAATGGAAACACCACCTCTTGAAATAAAATATAAGAAAGTATAATCTACATGTAATATAGATGTAATATAGATTGCAGTGGAAGTCAACCGCTTGGAAGGACAACGAATTTCATCTACATTCCGGTCCTCTTTGACTGCAGATGTGGAAGTGAAGAAGTTGAGATCAGTACTCTTCCTGCTGTATACAATGATCTCATAATTTCTTACTCATCACTGCCAAAGTACAATGTTTTTGTTAGATTCGGGGCTCTGAATGAAATACAATGTGCTCCAAAGGTCTGTTTCCGCAATCTACATTACGTTATCCATCTGGGATTACCAACTTGATATACTCTATTACTTTTTTTTCATCATTTGCATCTTACAAATTATTTCCAAAAAAAAGGAAATAAAGTTATATAACAGACCAAGGCGGAATGTGAATCATTTCTTTCGAGCGAAAATTTTTCATCATTTGCCAAGGTTTAAATAGTGTTTCATCCACAAATATTTGAATTGATTTCATGAATTGAATATGAAATAAATTTCTGCAAGACCAATTTCAATACACAAAAAATGGGAAATAAAACTTGCTATGTTTTCACACCACAAACATAACCTCGTATTTATTCATTTACATGATGATCACCACATATCATTGGTTACTTCCATCGATCAATTTCAATACACTCTATTTTAACCAGGCATTGCACATAAACGAATCAAATGATGCTTCCACAAATTTTATTCTTGTAATCCTCTGTGAATGTCGTCTACCTACGTCGGCGTTGAAATGTTTAACAAATCAACTTCTATTGTCAATAAATGCGTTAGGCATACCAATCATATCTCATATATATCCGTCGATAAACAAGGATTGTTGCAGATATTTGGATCACCTAGGACCTGTTTTTCAATGCAAGATATCTATCAGATAAAAATAACCAACAGTTTCCATCCTTATCACTTCCAAACATTACTCACGCGCACCCTCTCATTTCTTTCATCTATCTGACAGATAACTTATTTATCATTGTATTGAAAAACTGGCTCTTACTGATATAGTAGAGGATCCCAACTGAGGTCGACATTTGCCAATTTAATAACCAAGTGAAAATTATATTTCAACAAATGAAATATGTTGGTGAACGTGTACCAATAGGGTTGCCGTTAGAAAAGGTTTCAATGCTATGATTTTTCAAAATTATAAAAAGTAATTTCTTTTTCAAATTTGACTGCCTTCGTTGCCAAACGTCTCATAGTCTAATCGAAGAAACCACAATTTTCATGACATAATTTTTGCATGAGACGTTTGGCAACGAAGACAGGCAAATTTTAAAAAAATAATTACTTTTTATAATTTCAATTATCCATAGCCATGACCATTCTTTTGAGGCAATGCTATTGGTACACGTTCAGACACATATTCTGTTTGTTGAAATATTGTTTCACCTGATTATCAAATTGGTGAAGGTCGACCTTATTTGGGATCTTAGACTAATATATTAACGGAATTTTCGATAATGAGATAACGCTGAATCCTGTACTTGAGAAAATGGTCGATAGAACGGTAAAGTGTCATTTTGGAATCTAGTGTATTTTCTTCTTTAGAGTAGTTCGTAGTTTCTGAGAGAAAAGCTCTCTTGTCAGTTTGGTACTGATGAGATAATGTGTAAAATCTTCAATTTCACGTCGAACATGAATTCTTAAGGGGAGAATGACGTTTTGAATCGTTTCGAATAATGAAAGAATGACGTAGTCATTAAAGAGCCAAGAGATCCCCAAAGTGTTTCGCCGACTTCTTCTTCTTCCGAGTGAACAATTGGTCACTTCCCAACCTGAAAATAGCTTTGAAATAGAGACATTTTTCAGTGATTGTGAATGAAATAGGTTCACCGTCTTCAATTTGAAACATAAGGAACCGACAATAATCACACTCAATACATTGTTCAAATGTGTTCCACCTTGTTCTGTACAAAGAGATTACAAAGCCGCAATACGTGTTTCTACTACTACCGAATTGATATTTATACATTTTGAATTCGAAGGTCTTGAATTAATGATCTGACGCCGAATACATTTTTCAAGTAAGTAATAGTTTATTGTTAATTTCATGAAATAATTCACCTTTATTTTATATGTTTGTGCCGAAAAATCAATCACCTTCAGAAATAGTTTCATTTTGATTCAGATTATTGATATGGAACGTATTTTTTGTGACTTATTCGTTGGAGGTAGCTTGGGATGTGATGTGCTCGAAATATTTGTTGGTTCATCATGAATTATACAAAGGAGTTGATTGGAATGGCATATGAATCGAAGGTCAACCTTATTGCCACTACCTCACAGAAGGATATGAAATTTAGATTACGTGAGGCATTATCAGCTATAATATCCCAAGGACATTGATAACTAACGAAATAATTTTATCAGTTTTCGAAAGCACGTTATTTGGTAACATCCCGACGCCGAAGGCGGAGGGATGTTACCTAAAATAACGTGCTTGAGGAAGTTGTGATAAAATTATGAGTTATTTATCAATGTTCGAGGGATATTCGGTGAAAAAATTATTTGCTATTCGAACAAAATTATTTATTGAACACACAGTTATTAAAAGAACAATTCGTATAATGATATTCCGTTGATCTTGCTGTATTTGCCTTGGTTACTGCATAGGTGTTTCCACGCATATTATTGATTATTTGGTTATGATGTTCCTGATCAATATTCAAATGAGGTTTAATGGAATTTCCATTATTGTGCCCAGTAATTTTCAACAATTGCTGTTCTTGAACTCCACTCTTAGCTAGTTGACTGACTGCAGTTGCTCTATTAGAGTGATTAGTTATTTTCCTCTGTTTCGTATCCAAGCCAATTGCTTCAGCAGAAGATTTCGTCCATCCGTTGATTATATTTCTACCCAGAGGCATATTGTCATACCAGTTATCGCTTCCTGTCTTCCAGTGACGATTTGGCCTTAGAAATAGTCTATTTGTCTTGATATTTGTGCCTCGTTTTGATAATAATTTAATGAATAATCTGACAGGACAAGCATTGTTATCACTATTTTGAACTAACCATTTGCTAGAGGCGCAGTACTTTGAACCCCCTTGGCAGGTTTTACTGAAAATTGGATTATATTCTATCCTATTAGTTGGAGATCCATTGTTGTCCTTTTCGATATGAAAATAATCAACTAAGCAAGCAGCACCTTCACCACCTCTCCAAGCCAATTCCACCGCTGCTATGTGATAAAATTTGCGTAGGAGTCCTAGAGGGGTATTTTCATCCCAAAAGTTTATAATTTCACTCATTTCATTTGAAGTTAATGGTACTGAGCTTGTTTTGCGTTTAGTGGGATCTGTTTGTAAATTTCTTCGTGCTGCGTCGCGTGCATTCCGCGCTTGTTTGAATGCAACACTTTTAAAGGGGTCTAGCATGATATTATACTCCTTGTAATACTTTTCTTGTAATAATTTGCATGTTATATTCCATACGGTTTTAACAGTAGCCTCCTTAAACTCTGTGCTATCTCATATTAATCGCCCAATCCTTGAGTATTAATGCAAGCTCTTCGAGAGTACGATTTCCATCCAATTCATATTTTCTGGCGTCACAAAACTCCATAAATATTTTCCAGGTGTATTTTTTACTATTGACAGTATTTTTTGGTGTATTTTCTTCAATGATTTTGTCAATTGCCGCATCATTTTCAACACCAAAGCGAGGAAGTGACATTTTCGAAATAAATTGAATTACTGAAATGTCAAACAACTTTATTGTGTTGGTTGCTTAGCAATGTCATGACATAAGTGATAACTACCCGTGAAAACTATCCATGGGTAGTTATCAGTGTAATGATGGTTTCATTGGTTATTTCGACACACATGACTAGAAATAGACAAATTTGATAGGATAATTTTTTCAGCAAAAAATTTTCAAATAAATTACTCCTTTTCATCAGAGCTGCGCGAGAATAAACTTCTTGGTGAGATTCGCAAAATGTACATAACAAAGTAAAATACATATTGAAAATATATCATGAGTGATTATAGTCGGTTCTTTTGTTTTCAATTCAAAATGTTGAACATGTAATAATATATTTGATTGTTTTGAAAATACCTTGAAAACGCAGATAATGATAGAACACCCAGCAATAGAGCGTATAGTATACGGATTGATATATGAAGTGTTCTATTTGAAAAAAAAATCCCATGATCTTGGATTAATTGAACGAAAATCTGAGCAACATTCAAATTACTATATGAATATTGATCGTTATATGATATTTTGGTGTCTCTGAGTCATTTTATCGAATAACTCTCAGATCTTTGATAAAAAACCCAATCAGAGTCGGCTGCACTTTCGAATTTCACCCAAAAGATTGTAACTTGAGCCAAGGGAGCTTATTTTCGAATCTGGTGAACACCCCTATCAGGAGGAAATTCCGATGTCACTCTTTGTTATTTGTAAGCAAAGGCCATTCGAAATAAAAAAGTGCATTCGACTCTCTCTGTGTCTGAGGTGTTCATCTGATTTGAAAATAAAGCCCCTGGTGTCATAGAACTTTCATTTGATTTTTTTTTACCTGTTTACATTGTCGATACGTTAAGCAGATACGAACTATTGTGATACCCTTTATAGATTCTGTACTTCGTGAGACTTAAGAGGGTTTGAGAGGTTCAATTTGGCAAGTAGCAAAGGATCAATTGATAATAATGAAGAATATCTTCAAATCACTTTCATCCCTTCTGTTACGGAGTAATATGAAGGATTCCATTATTTCCCCAAGGAGTTTTGCTTTTTGCCTGAAATTCCTAGATTTCAACATGAATTTGAGTTTCCTGATTATTGTGTACACCGAAATTTCGAAGTAAGACACCTCTAAGTATTTTCGGAAATAACATACAGTTTGCTTTCTTTTCGATAAAGTTCATATTGAATCTGGGTGAGTTTCATAATGAATTGAAAAAACGGGGAGAACTTTATATTCGATGTTCTTTGAATGCAGAGGGTTCAATCAGAAATGTTTCCCTTTTATGTGACACTGAAGATGAAAAATGGGAAATTTCTAACGCTGCGCTGTATGTTAATTTTTCTGCCAATAAGATATATTACATGAACATCCAATCGTGTTTCGTTTAAAACCGAGAGAATTCTTCTTTATTTCATTTTACATTTCATGACATTTTTTGTTATCAATTTTTTGAGTTTTATGATAACATATTGGATTTTTAGAGTCTCTCTGCATCAATATTCACCCCAATCATTCATCGTCTCGATTAAATAATTTGTGAATGAAGTGAAAGCATCGATAGGTAATGAGGCATTCCATTGTTTTACGATAAAAAATATGACAAATTAGTGAAGAATAATAATAATGAATCGAAGGAAGATATTAATGTCTGTCTTGAAAACCATGAATCATTGGCGGTGCACTTTGAACGACAGTGAAAGTACCCCAGTTTGAGTGATTCCTCTCATGAGTAATACGACTGACATGATGGAGAGTAGAAATGGACGGAATTGGTTATTCCCTCGTTAAGTTATCACGCAACATCCACTTATCACAAAATCGAATATGTCCTTCACTCCCTCCTACTTACACTCGTGGTATTATTTCTCCTTCATGCGAGGAAAATTCCTCATTCCAACACCCCTTACAATGAGATTCGTTCCGGTATGATTATCCATCATTCAAAGGAATACAATGGAAGAAGGAAAGGCCACTTATTTGTTGCATATGTAGGACATAAATTTGGATTTAGTACAGTGGGAGTCCTGCACTTCTGTCGTTTCGTCTGTTATAATTCTGGAGGGTTGGTATTTGATATGAGAGGCTGTGACTCACTCATCGTCTAAGGGAATTAGCAGCAGGATAGGGTAGGTGTCCTGAAGCCTGCCTTCGGTTATTCAGGTGTGGGATGGATATAATAAAATAACTGCTTTCAGTTCACGAAAAGTACCTACATAACGAAAAATACGATGAAATTACAAAATAACTTCTATCACTGTTCAGTAAAGTCTAGCAAAAGCTATGTATAGTCAACGGAAAAAATATCTCTGATTCAATTCAGCTGGAATTCATTCATGATGTAACGTTGCTGACTTTTCGATTTAATCTTCAGTTGTTAATTTACATTTTTTCAATACTGTTTTGTTTCAATTTTTTTTTCTACACCTTCACATTTTTGAATGTTCAACTAGGGCAGTGGCTCCACTCTTGGCCACTACCATACTCATGGCCAATTCAGGTAATTCTTTGAAATAATATGCTTCCTCAGAAAGGTGTGTATAAAAATATACATATAATTCCCTCAGGAACAAGGTACAATTGTCGGTTCCGCAGAAAATTATTTTGCCTGAAACATACAGGTATGCAAATATGCGAAGTGAAATTTCACGATTTACATCTATAGATTGTATAACTATTAGATATTACAGAAAATTCACATATTATAAATATTGATTTTTTATGATCAGATTAAAAAAGGCGACAAAGTTTCGATCGAGTTATTTTGTTTTCAGAGAAAATATGGTTGCAAATTCACTACACAGCTAATTTTTTTCAATTTTTAATGAAAAGTGGAAATCCTAGTATACTATCAAAAACTATTTCTATAACAAAAAAATATACTATTTTGGCGAGAAAACCGATTGGTGTTTCGTATTTCTCGGGAAATAGACAGATTGAGTCGTGAATTGATTAGAGTAACTAACGATTCAGAAGGTACCTTGAAACTTCAATTGATTTTTTTTTCTTATGAATTTTCAATTCTTGATTTTCATTCATTCTTCCGCGTGAATGGTGACTCAAGGATTCAATTCACGAAAGTAGTGAATTTGTCTATCTCTGATTATTTATGACTTGTATTTTGATCCTATTGAGTTCAATATAATAACTTTATGAAACTTCCTCATAGCATTGAATAACTGAAATGATTTTTTTCTGACCATCTTCAGACCTTTTTTCCCATAGCAATATGGAATCTCGTCAGCAATGTCACGCTCTGTAAATAGCACAACCCGTGTTCCTACTCAGTTAACACAGTGTTGACAACACAATGCAAATAAACCGGCATTGAGGCATTCAGTTTCCTAGCATCTTCGCACGATGTTGGTTTAGGGCATACCAATATGAAGAGCAATACGACAGGCGTTTCCCTCTACACATCGCGTCTCTGCATCGACTGTAAAATAACGATATAACCACGTGACTAAACTGACAATCCGTGACTCGACAAGATCTAGCCGCCGTTGGCCTTCAGCAGGGTCGGTAAAGAAGAGATCTGCCATCTAACGACATACGTGAGCAACTAATGCAAGCCATGTCATGTCGAAATTTATGATATACGACGTTTATCAAAATGGAAAAGAGGAAATTCCACATGCGAAACACGTTTTCTTCGCTTGGTTCTGTCCCAGTTGTTGAATTGAGCAGAAAAAACTGGGAAATTTCGTTTATGCTTTACAGAGGGATTTTTCATATCAGTATAACAACCTCTAAAAACGATTGCCACTTTTCAAAACAGTCTATGTAATTGTTTCAATTGTAGATTGTTAGTTAGTCTCTTTATTCCAGAACCAATAAAATATCTGCAGACTATTCTATGTGTATTCTATTTGCCATAATTTCGAAATATAAAATTCAATGAACGTATTCTGGCAATAAAATTCCTGAATTCAGAATCAGCTGAACCATTCATCATGGTGACAGTTTCCATCAAATGACTGATAAAATCTCCAAGTACAACGTCAAATCCAATTGATACAGACTAATGTCGTCATTTGCATACAAAGATATGTAAGTTGAATGTGAGTATTATGCAGCATCACTTAAGATCTGGCATTTAAGTAACATACATACTGTTTTCTCGCTCATAGTTTGGGGACTTCATTAATCATTCAATCCTTGGTTGTTGATAACTTTGTTTATTTCTTTCCTATAAGTATAGTTATGGATGTCGTTAGTGATATTTGATATGAATCGCCATTCCCGTCAAACTTTAAACGTAGCAGAGGTCATACAAGGAGAAATTCTCGAGGAAAATATATCTGCTTTATCAAGAAATCGAAACCGAGACGTCTCGGTCATGAGATGTTTTTTGTTTATCTGGCCAGAAAGTATCATAAAGGCGCCCTCTAAGCGACACCCCAAATGGTGATTTTTTTTTGTGCGGAAAAAAGATGAATGAAAAAAGGCGACTTTCTGATACATAGGGTATCAACCTGATTGGGTTGTTATTCATAAAATCATCCTTGTGAGACGAAGAAAGTAGTTGAATGCTTCTTGTGTTCATTAATTTTATAGATTTCAAGAATGCTATTATTGGAAAAACAATTACGAACGTCTTGGATGAGTTTCGAAAAGTGAGGTTATTCTTGATAAATTTGAAAGCCTACTTTCAATAATTGACATCTTGAAAAGTGAATTAATTCGACCAAATATATATCCAAGTAGATTTTGCTTTGAAATTGGGTGGGATATCGAATAGGATTTTCAATCAAGGACTTTATCAAAAATAACCTATGATGATGGCCTCAAGGAATTCTTCTTTGAAATGACTGTTTCACACTCGGTTTCACATTTCCTCATATCTTTGACATACTGGTGAATTTTCGTTGTGAAACACAAATTTACCTAATATTATTTTCTGTACATCGGCTTTTGACCATCAATTTACATAAGAATCAATTCAAATAAAACTCGAGTAATTGTGTGATGAATTAGGCATTCATTTCTAACATCCAAAATCAAATGCAAGTCATGGTAGTTCCTTTTGAAGATGCTAACAACAACAAGTCCATTGTATCGATGTTGAAGGAATGTTCTTTCATAGAAAGGTGTCTTCGAGGATTTCTTGTAGACTCCGTGGAAGAGTTCATTCCCTTTGACGGTTAATTTTATTTGATGGGCTGAAGCACTCAGTACAGTTGCCATCAACTGAGATAGACTGCAATGGTCTATGATTCCAATAAATACATATACATTTATCGATCTTCATTCTTGGTTCCTAAATTCGAATCCATTTTCTTATATTGGAGATCTGAAAATTGTGGTTTAGTCTAAATCAACAAAGAGTTATTCCTGACAAGATTTTTCCAGCTGAGGATGGTTTAGAAATTTTGGAATTCTGAAAGGGAATATTTTGCCACAAAATCATGAATAGTTGTGCGATATCAGTTTGAGAAAAACCTTTATGCACAAATTATAAAAATATTTCTATCAATAAATAAATCCCAAACCAAACATTTCTGAAGATCAATTGAGCAACCCCACGTAAAATTGTGATATAACCTGAATGCAACATACATATGTACATTATCTTAAAATGTTACTTCAAAATATATATTACAGAGATGTTATAATGAAATGTCCGGGTAGGATAATATAACAACGTTACAATATCAATATGGTTATTGATGCAATGTATCTACAACGTATCAGATTCATCATTTATATATTATGTAATTGTTGTGCTGAAACATTATCGAAACATTTACCAACTTCGAATATGATAACATATTATTTTATTTTTAATTATTATTTTGTTCACATAAGTTATATTTATCAGTGAAGTATACGTTACGTTGACTAGTTACGTTTTTGGCAAAATCACACCCCACTTTCAGAAATGATTCTGGAACATGACAGAAAGTTCGGTTCCCCGGTCATTTGCAGTATCGACCGATTTCAGAGGTTTTATGTTTTGATTCAATGGGTTGAAGCTTATTTCGAAGCAAAACTATAACCTATGTTTACAGCATTATTGGCAACAATTTTATAGTAATAGTTTGTCTAATTTTGTGGTTCTGGTTATTCGTTTCTATTTTCTATCTACCATGTCAGACCATTTATCTAGCGATGAGGATTTGGAAGAGTTGCTAGAACTTATTGAAGTTCCAAAAGTGAAGAATACTTTGAAGAAGTAGTGCTTCAGTTTAGTAATGAACTATATGAGGAGCATTTTCGATTTACTCGGGAAAAGACCGAAAAGTTAGCAGATCGATATGCTAATTCTGATCATTATAAATAGCAGGAAGGGGATTGAGTTACAAATGATAAGATTCAAATACACAAACAAGGTTACGTTCAAACTTACCGGAGACAGTATGACAGATGGCAGTTCAAAATCGGTAAAATCGTTCGCGGTAGAATAAAATCCTGAACTAGTACATAATTGGGCATGCGCTCTACGACAATCCTGCATTAGTTCTGGCCTGGTTCGTAATCAGTTCCGAATGTGAGCCGCGAACAAAGCTATGAGTAGCTGTCATATCATATAAACGTTAATACTCACCTGTATGATAATATTACATGATACACAGTGATAACACATTTTTTCGTTCATACAAAGTATAACATCACATACATTTATGAGACTAATATTTCAAAAACATAAAATTTTTCTAACAAAGTAAATATTGCAATGTGATCCGAAAAAAATGTTTTTGTTATGTTTCACGTTCAGTGGGACCTTTCTTTCAAAATAATGGCTTATTTCATTTTATGAGCCCACTATAATTATTATTATGGCTTGAACTGTTTCAATATCATTCACTTACACATATAAATTATTCAAAGCAAACGGAACTGTTCGAATGAAAAAGTCCGAAAATGTTTTTGAAGTGTTTGCCATCGCGTTTTGGTGGGTGTAGCCATAAAGATCTTATAGAAAGTTTCAAACAACACTTATACATATGTAGTATTCGATCTATCAAATGAGTTCTCACTGTTGTTTGCTTAGGTTATTCCTGTTTTCAAAAAATATGTTATACTCAGAGTTTGATCTGCTGAGAAGCTTCATTTGATTTTGATTTGATTTTTTCCGTTGACATTTTCATCCTACTCAAGTGACTCTGAATCACGAATTGAAAACGAATATAATATATCATTCAAATGTTTGCTTGAAAAAATTCCAATAGACTCTGCCACATTGCAAAATAAATTACACACAAAATTCCTCGGTGTATTCATTGACAATAGGCTGAAATTTGATGAACACCTTAAACAACTCAAGAGTAAGATTTCCTCTAGGTGTTATGCAGTAAGAGTGGTTTCCAATGAGTTGGGTTTCCATATCGCCAAAACCGTTTACCAGCTCTTATCGAATCTCAGCTACGAATCTCAGCTACGGTGTCTTTCTGAAGTCAAACTCAGAGTATCAGACAGGAATTTGTTCACTACTAATGAAATTTTGACAGTCATCGCACTTTTTATCCTTGAGACGGTTTGCCTTATCTATAAACATTAATCGAAGTACAACTTTGTTTCTACTCCATATGCTACTCGTTATAGCATTTATACCTTCAGACTTCCCATCCCGACTTCGAATCTAATTAGAGACCAAATACTATAATGGTGGTAAATTGTTCAATCATTTACCATTAGAAGTAAGATCCAAATCTGAGCAACATCCATTTCAAAAAGGCGGTGAAACACCTACTTGTTGACACACCCTATTATAGTTTGGAGGAATATTTCAGCGAATCTTCTCAAGAATAATTCAACAATTTATCATTTATGACTGTTATTTTACATTATAGTGTTTTATATATACATTTTTAATACTTTTTCATATCTACATTATGATGCAAATCTTCAGACAATAAAGTATATTTTGATTTGATTTGAACTAAATTCGTAAAGCCTGTGGATGCCTCCATCTGTAGCTCTCACTGCTTTAATTTAGTTTGAAATATTTTCTCGAACGTAAACGACTGAATGCTTGCGACATACACTTTCTTGAAAATACTATAAATTGTGGCACCATGTGGCACAAAAAATAAGAGTATCTACCGGATCTGATTCAATAGAAACTTCACACCCCTCGAACAATATAATAGTAGGTCCCATATCCCGCGACCCCTCACGAACATAAGCCGCCCTTGCGAAATGAACTCTTGTCACATATCCAGTGCGGATCGTGGAACAGTCAAACCGTGCATATTCCGACCAATAAATCCAAGTAGGCATTTACGACTCAGGTGCCATCTGTGGTCCCGTAGACTTTACTACGCGCTGGGGAATAAGAATTCGAAATCGCAGAGGTATGTTCAACTCAAATCTGAATACGAATTGTTTCGTGTAGGGCCATTCGTTCGATTCATCAGTGATTGGGATGAAATATGATACCCGCTGTGAAACAATTTATTTTTTACATACTTTGTTTCGTGTCACTTCTATTTCTATCAGGGGTGAACGGAAAATATCTTTTTTATTTTTTGTGTGTCATGAAAGCTTTCTTGACTGGATAAAAATAGGAAATTCAATTTTCTATAGAATTGGAATGTATAGTATTTTTCAGAGTAAATGGTATTGGCTTATTAACTGCAATAAACTACCCGATTTAATCCCATTGTGTAAAAAATCAACTGGTAAAAGATGCAAATGTGCTACAGGCTCGAACTGAAGGAATTTGAATTTTGCATAATGTAGGAGATATACAAGTAATTCATTCAAATGTTAATATTCTATTCTATATTTAGTTCAGTGTCGCTATTTCTATCCTCATCTAAATTAATTATAATTGGCGCAATTGATTTTACAGAAAGGTACGAGTTTTCAACATTTATAACATGACTAACAGAACTTTTCCAATTCTCCTCGGTAGGAATGTCATTCATACAGTTCCTAATCAATTCCACCACACTACCACTTAAAGTCGGTGAAGTATTTTTTCCGCGCACGCTCGATTTAAGTTGGTGCCACATAAGCTCTATGGGATTGAACACGCAGTAGTAGGGAGGTAGTCGTAACACTGTATGTCCCAATTCTTCTGCAATTGTATCACAAACATACGTTTTTTTTTAAAGAAAATGACTGCAGCACTTGTAAAAGTTCTTTTTTTGTATAATTTTTCCCAAAATATATCTCATTTGCAGCCATGAAGTTTTGAATCTCCAATTTCGTATTCTTTGAGCCAGGAATTTTTTGCAATTGTCGACTATGATAGCTTGCGTTGTCCATTACCATAACGCTGTTTGGCGGAATGTTGGGTAACAGACAATTTTTAAACCAATCTTCAAAAAGCTCTGCTGTCGTATCTTCGTGATAATCAACACAAGAGTCTTTAATATTTTTGGCAGAATGCCACATAGCGTTTGAGATCCAACCATTTTCTGATCCTGCGTGTAATATTGTGATTCTCTTCCCTTTATTCGATGGTGCTTTTGTTTCACACTTATCAGAGAAATCAGACCATCCTTTGAAGGGGTGTCATGCGTGTCAAACCACGTCTCGTCGAGGTAGAGTATTGGCCGATTTTCAGACCGGTATTTTCTTATTGACGTTATATATTCAGAACGCCAGTTTATTAAACGTGTGGATTCCATTATTACTTGTCTCTTGTCAATTTTGCGATATTTGAAGCCCATTGCAGACAGAGCTCGCCAAAGAGTAGTGAGGCCACAGTTGATGTGAATTTCGTCATTGATGAGCTGCTGTTTCAGACTTTTGATTGTAGGGACACGCTGCTCATCGTACATAGTGTAGATTTTTCGCCTTATCAAATCTTTTTCCCAGTCGTCTAGACTTTTTGTGACACCGGAATCTTTACGCTTTTTTCTTGATTCCATGGAATTTTCAATAATTCGTCTAACTGAAGTAAGAGGCACCTTCGTCAAATTACTGGTTATTTTTGCTGCAGCACCCGCGTTATATCCTTGCTGAAGTAAGGAATTATACACATTTTTTATAATGATTTTCGCGTCACAAGATAAGTGATTCTTCTTTAACGAACCACTGGAAGAAGCACTATTACTTTTCATCCACGGACGCCACATACTGCCTATTCTGTACGTTGGGGTATAAAATCTTTGCTATTAATGTCTGTTATAACAAATAAATGTTGTAAAATTATTGCACGCCGTAACACAAGTGAACACTTCCAATGAGATACAGAGACTAAAATGAACAAGAAGTGTAAGCTGTAATCCTCTACAATCCCTCTCTGAGAAACAAAATTACCTGATTCCGGTCCTTTTACATTTATGATGTGCATTTCGGATTTTACAACTTGAGGGTCTAATTGGTTTTATTATAATCCTCCAGTCAAACTGACCAAGTTTGTCCTACGGCACTCTCCAGAATTTTCAGGAAAAAATGACCAAAAATATAATTCGACAAGTCGCGAATATCGAGAGGCTACTGAATTGTTGCTGATTCAAAAAAACCGTGTGCAAAATCAATTCCAATTGGCTAAATCTTTCGATTAAAGATAAATCTCATATGATGCGTACACTTCAATGGTGTCGCTGTAGATTAGGAGTAGCACAACTTCTGATTAAACCATAATAATTAACCTATACAAATCAAATGTTATCTCATCAATCACTGGCATCTGCCAGCAATTACCTGAGCTCTGTATACGAATAGATGAATCATCAAACAAAAAGATCGGCCGCTTGCGCGCGCCGATACAACCGGTGTGCTCCGATGCAAAAAAACTCGATCTTGGAATCGTTAAATTATAATGAGTGGAATACTCTTACCTCTCGCTGGGGTTTCTTCACCCACATACTTATAGCCATTCAAATGAGTTTACGAGTGGAGCATTGGTCCGATATCTGTCATCGGCTCTTTTTATGTATAGGGATACGTGAAGAAGTCAAGACTGTTATCTCAATTTATTAGACATGTGGAACTATAAAATGAAAGACTATCGGTACTTTTATAACTCGAATGGGATACTGGTATCTACCTTGACTCTTATGCCTGACATACCTAATCCTTCGGTTTTATAGAATACCTCATTTTAATGGGAGTATCGTTAATTAGAAGTGACGTTAAGGTATCTTGTTCAGGTGGATAACCTTCTAAATTATTTGATATTTGCGCTATGATAGTCTTTATTTTGTGATGGATGAAAGTTTTTTCCTTTTTTTTCGGTTGTTACCGCAATCTTAAAAAATTAAGAATTGATCTTGAAATCTTTACAAATTTAGAAAGTTGCTATCTTCATCAAAAACAGTTTCTGTTTCTTTTATAAAATATCTCTCTTCAAACATCACCATGAAACCGGATACAAAATTGACCATTGACACAACAAAAACACTCCACACCAGAATGATTCGCGAAGCAATAAAAATTAAAAAACGTTCTGAATACACAAATACTTCCAATTCCTGGAAATAATGATTGCTCCATCGATAAAATCCTTTGTTATGATGGGATGAGAGTTGGGGAATGTGGAGATAAAATTACAATACATATAGATGTATTTCAGATCGTGAGGATGCAGTCAAAATGCTGGGAAATTTTTTCTGAAGAAACACTATTTGTGTTATATATATGGTTGATCTTTCGGGAACGTTTATTCTCTTCATCAAGAACATCGACACAACAAAAACACTCTACACCAGAATGATTCACGGAGCAATAAAAATTATAAAACGTTCTGAATGCCTTAACAAACGAGACGACTCACAAATACTTCCAATTCCTGGAAATAATGATTGCTCCATCTATCGAATCCTTTGTTACGATGAGAGTTGGGGAATAAGTTAATAAAATTACAATACATATGATGAATTCCAGATCGTGAGGATGCAGTCAAAATGCTGGGCTATATTTTCTGAAAAAAAGCTATTTGTGTTATATGGTTGAGCTTTCGGAAATATTTATTCTTTTCATCAAGACACCTACAAAACAGGTTAAAAACATTGTAAAATGATGGGTTTAAATTACTCACTAACTTGGGATTGTAGTAAAAGTCATCCGTAAGGGAAAATCGTCATTTCCTCATGTTTATTGACACATGAATTTGGGAGAATACATCATTAAAAACGTTACAATAAACTTGAAATTTGTCTAATAGTCAACATTTGGAGCACGAGCTCCACTCAGAGGTTATCAAGGAGAAGGAACACAACTTAAGAGAGGAAAGAACATCTTCGAAAAATGACAGCTGACTGAACCTTCAACAGGAGTGCCAACGCCATGGTCGAAAAAGTTCTCAAAAGAAAATGAAATGATAGAATAGTGGCGCTTCTGAATTCAGTGCTGCCACCCATTCATAAAAAAATATGAAAAAAATGGCCTAACCTGAAATTTTCTTTCTTCAAAACAACAAAATTGCCTTCGCTAAACAATTGATGTCAAACAATATTATTTTCTTAACATTTTTCACTCATGTTGCTCAAATAGGAATATAAAAGCGTACATCCTCATCGTTTTGTGACGTTTTGGCTCCGATTCTGGAGCCCTTCCAAAAAGGTTCCACGTTGAGGTCTTATTCCGCCTTCTTCTCAGGTGTTGATATTTATATCAGCGAATGTTACTAAAGTGGAACTGATCAGTGTTTGGAAGGAAGAGGTGAGAAAATTTCCATGATGAAAATTCGGAGTTCCCTGATGGTTGAAAGTATCTGTCCGTTATCACGTTGCAGGAAGGCCGCTTCAATTTCGTTGGCTTCGTATATTGTCCAAGCTTGCAGTGGTTTCGCTGTAGCGATGGTCTTAGTTCTCGCTGAGTCTGTATTGTCTGTCTTGATGATGCTTAGATAGGGCTGAATATGGGTCTGACTTGCGGACAGCGAGTCGATATTCAGATGCTTCAGATTGCTCACGATAAATATCGTTTTTATGTTTCGTATTTTCAGAATTCGGCTATTGTGTCACTTACAATTTTGATGTAGGATAGAAAAGCTCCGTGAGGAACGTTTTTGTCTTTTGGATATCTGAGACTAGATGATGGAGTGTGTTGACGACGGAAAGATCTGTCAAAAGTTCACAACAACTTTCTTTAATTCTTAGATGTCCTTATCACAATTACAATAGCGTGACTTGGCATGACTGTCATCAGAACAAAGTGAAGACTATCATTGTAATTTTTTGATATCAATATCGATAAAGACTCGATTATGATCGCTGGTATTTCTGAAGGTTACACCTATGGCATTTTATCACCTCATTCAGAATTAATGACCAAAATTTCTGCACAATGCCATCGTATAAAGTTTTTTTCCCCTTCAACTTTTGAATGACACAAGTCGAAAGTAGAGGTTTGATGAAAAAAGAATAGGGTCTTTTTACACTCTTTTACATTTGAATTATCGGGTACCCGACTTCTTTTAACACCCGGGTATCGGGTATTGATTTTTCATATGACCGGGAACATTGGTATTTGCAGTTCTTGAAGAAAAAAATGTTTATCACCATGTTTCATTCCATTACGAAAACGTAAAACAAAGTCTCCTTAGCTTATAGTACAATCAGTTAAACAGTTGAGAAGACTTGCTCTCATGAATTAATTAGTAACGAAAATTACTTCTTATTATAAAAATATCTTTATTAAATGAGACAGTATAACCAAATGATCTTTCTTCTCAGAATTCATTATCGAATAGTAAAAGTCACACACTTTCGCTTATGTTAACAAGAGTGCAACAATTTTGAGAATTCAAGCAAAAAGTCTAAAAAAGTTTGATATTGGCTTTTTTTCTGCAACTAGGTTTGAACTCTGTTCAGATTCACATTGGGAAAACGATGTCGATGGCGCTCATTTTCCGCACGTTAAGTTCTGATTTTCTGTCTTCAAATTATGTACTCAATCTGAATGTTTCAGTATTATACTTGTTGAAGAGCCTTGGAAATATAATACTGGACATATTGAACATTGCACTGACTCCTCATTCTGCATTTTTCTAAATCTAAATTTTATCTACTAAAACTATTTGAAAAGCCTTCCAGTTCTCAACCTTGCAATAATTTTACGTCAAAGAATCGAAGCAACCTCTCCTGTGTTTGCTCCATTATCTATTTGAATAAAATTGCTGTTGAATACGATAGAGAATTGGAAAATATTTTCAACAAAGTATAATTCCGTCTCTAACACTTGAAAGAAGTTAACTTTGACACTGCCTTTTTGAAGAGTTTCAGACATTTTTTCATTGGAAAATACTAAATATCATACCGTTTCGCGTAAATTTGTTCTGATCTTGATATTTTGTCATTTTAAAGGAAATGGGAGAAGGAAGGTTTTTAACGACCGTACAATATATAAGAATATAAATCATAAATTCAATCTGAAACACGTGTATATAGAAGTTTTGAATTTTTGTACCTTCGCTGAATTCTATGACGACTCTGCGAAGCGACGCGTTTCCGAATGGGCTTCTATATTATTCATGACTCTATTAATATCTCTCGCTTTGAGTCTGGCTGAACTAACAAACTGAATTAAATATGCAAATGAGACAACTCCGCAAATAATTCAGCTTCATTAGGCGAGCTACGATCGTTTCAGGAGTGGGATAATTAGGGAACGAGTTAAAGAGGATATTACGAAGTTGCCTAAAATAATTTTTCAACTGACGACCAAACTTTGACAATAAATCAAAATTACGGAGTTGAGTATGATGTTGATTGACCATTCAATTACACCACACGGTTTTCAATTCAATAATTATGGTTTCCAATACATCTTCAACCAACAATATATTTTCCGGAAGTGATAAGATGGTTGAAGAAAGTAAAGAATAGAAGGGAATAGTATCGCAGCAGTCTGAAATGTTGAAACAATAAAAATAGTATCATGAGTATTGTTGATGTACTTGATAATGAACATACACGTTCAGCCGTGAATTAAATGAAAGTTAACACAACTATGAATCAAAAAATCCTCGATGAAAAATACTCTGTAGTAATAAATGGTTCATTTCCCAAGAATAATACATGATTATATGAGGAAATTTAACTCAAAAATACCTTCAAGTAAATGAAGGAAATTGAAAAAAAATGAGAAAAAATAAGGAATAAGAAAAAAAAACATGAAATCGAAGCAGAAGAAAATATTGAGAGAAAAAAATGTAGCTCTTATCACACTACGGGTGTTTTCAGCTTGGGCATGAAGTTTTCTTTTTCATATCTCTGAGTTGGTCCATGGTATAAACATATTAAGTCAAATATTCTAAAAATTAACAATTTGTTCAGGCCAGCCTCAACTCACCTACACTGTAGGTTGACGGACTAACACCTATTAGAAAACAACTACTCCCCTGGCTAATACCGCGAAGGTAATTGGATTACATCCAACAGGTGTTAGTGCGGGATTCTCCACAGAAGAAATTCCACATCTACGGGCAGATGGCGCAGCAACGGCAATTTTGCTAGTTGTTTGTATCAGCCTAGGTCTAGAGAGGATACTCTACTCGAATATGATTTTTAATTATGGGAAGTCATCGACTTATGTTGATGATGGAACTACCTTGAACTGACGAGAGGCCAAATAGCCCGAAACCGCTCTGCAAGTGTGTCCCGTCCCAATAATTGAAAATCAATTCTGATAGTTGTATCGCCAAGAGCATATGTGGAATTTCTTCTGTGAAGAATCCCGCACTAACACCTGTTGGATGTAATCCAATGCCCTTCGTGGTATTAGCCAGGGGAGTGGTTGTTTTCTAATAGGTGTTAGTCTGTCAACCTACAGTGTAGGTGAGTTGAGGCTGGCCTGAACAAATTGTTCATTTTTAGAATATTTGATTTGAAGCCAGTCTTCAAGCTTCCCATGAATATTTATTTGTTTTAAACATATTAAGTCACCAAAAACTTGAAGGCATCCATCGTAGGTGAATTTGTGAAATTACACCCCCTTTACGACATCATTCGCCCCTGTCGGACTTTTTTAATTGATATAAATTTCCTCAAAGCGAGTATCTGAAATACTCATCTGGATTGTTGACTCATTCCAATGACCCAAATAAAAATACTTGTGGTAATTTTAATCATTATGATATTATATATATATATATATATATATATATATATATATATATATATATATATATATATATATATATATATATATTCTACTTATAAAATGAGATTTCGAAAAAATCTAATTACAACATAGAAAAATAGGAGCATACCTAATGAATCAAATACTATTATTTCTACTGCGGATGTTGAAACGCTTTGTAATAATGAGAGTATATTTTATGTGACGAGACCTTCATAACATTTGAAGTGTGCGCATTTAGAAGTTACCTATATCGTTTAGCCATGAAAGTATATGCCTTGATAATTTTTTATAACATCGAGCATTTTTTTGTTTCGAAAATACTAGATCACATTCGACGAAACTCAATAATGCCCAAATATTCTAGTTGATGGGATAATTTGAATAATATATACTAATGTATTTTGAATGCAGGAACCATTTCGAAAACACACGTTTGCTCTACACGAAATTCTCAATCACCAAACTGTGCTTGTACATGTATATATTATAATATCTGAATATTTTGAATTTTTATTCTACCTCAATTCAAATTTTCAATAATAGGTACATAAGCTCAGTTGGTAAATTCCGTCACCAACTAGTAATTGTTTTTTTCAATTTCTGCCCATTCCTCACGTTTGCTCTGATATTCTCGCTTCGATCTGTACGCACTTATAACAGCGGATCAATGTCATGAATATAATCATTGGGTATCCGCCTCTTCACACTCATCCGCATTTCTTATATCTAACGAATCTATTTTAATCATCCTGATTCCTGCTGTTGATGATCTTATACTCAGCCAACACGCGTTTTCATCTAAGCTTACTTTATTGACCTTTTAGGTAAACCGGTTGCACTGTGGCTGAAATTACCCATTAAAATCCATCTATATGCAAAGAAGACGCTTTCAGAGGAAAACTTGCATACCGTGTAATCTCACAGAAACAAACTGACTATACTGGCAACACTAATTACTAGTCGTATTTTGTTTGTACAGCTTTGCTCCTCATTCCATTGGGAGTTCTATATGGTTAACGAACAATGAAAAACTCATTATGACAAACAAAATAACGAATGTGCTCGAGTTATAAGACAAATGTGCAAATTGTAAGTTTGTAAAGAATATCCTCATTTCGAGGTATCAGTAGAAATCGAGTTTGATGAGTTTTGAGTGTTTATTCTAAGAAATTGTGTGAACACAATACCAGTATTTTAGTATTTTTCACAGTAAATGGTATTGGCTTATTAACTGCAAAAAACTACCCGATTTAATCCCATTGTGTAGAAAATCATCTGGTAAAAGATGCAAATGTGCTACAGGGTCGAACTTAAGAAATTTAAATTTTGCATAATGTAGGAGATAAACAAGTAATTTATTTAAATGTTACAATTCTATTCTATATTCAGTTCAGTGTCGCTATCGCTATCCTCATCTAAATTAATTATAATTGGCGCAATTGATTTTACAGAAAGGTACGAGTTTTCAACATTTATAACATGACTAACAGAACTTTTACAACTCTCGGTAGGAATGTCATTCATACAGTTTCTAATTAATTCTACCGCACTACCCTTTAAAGTCGGAGAAGTATTTTTTCCGCGCACGCTCGATTTAAGTTGGTGCCACATACGCTCTATGGGATTGAACACGCAGTAGTAGGGAGGTAGTCGTTACACTGTATGTTCCAATTCTTCCGCAATTGTATCACAAACATACGTTTTTTTTAAAGACAATGACTGCAGCACTTGTAAAAGTTCTTTTTTTGTATAATTTTCCTCAAAATATATGTCATTTGCAGCCATGAAGTTTTGAATCTCCAATTTCGTATTCTTTGAGCCAGGATTTTTTTGCAATTGTCGACTATGATAGCTTGCGTTGTCAATCACTATAACGCTGTTTGGCGGAATGTTGGGTAACAGACAATTTTCAAACCAATCTTCAAAAAGCTCTGCTGTCGTATCTTCATGATAATCAACACATGAGTCCTTAATATTTTTGGCAGAAAGCCATATAGCGTTTGGGATCCAACCATTTTCTGATCCTGCATGTAATATTGTGATTCTCTTCCCTTTATTCGATGGTGCTTTTGTTTTACACTTATCAGAGGAATCAGACCATCCTTTGGAAGGGGTGTCATGCGTGTCAAACCACGTCTCGTCGAGGTAGAGTATTGGCCGATTTTTAGACCGGTATTTTCTTATTGACGTTATATATTCAGAACGCCAGTTTATTAAACGTGTGGATTCCATTATTACTTGTCTCTTGTCAATTTTGCGATATTTAAAGCCCATTGCAGACAGAGCTCGCCAAAGAGTAGTGAGGCCACAGTTGATGTGAGTTTCGTCATTGATGAGCCGCTGTTTCAGACTTTTGATTGTAGGGACACGCTGCTCATCGTACATAGTGTAGATTTTTCGCCTTATCAAATCATTTTCCCAGTCGTCTAGAATTTTGTGACACCGGAATCTTTACGCTTTTTTCTTGATTCCATGGAATTTTCAACAATTCGTCTAACTGAAGTAAGAGGCACCTTCGTCAAATTACTGGTTACTTTTGCTGCAGCACCCGCGTTATATCCTTGCTGAAGTAAGGAACTCCACACATTTTTCATGATGATTTTCGCGTCACAAGATAAGTGATTCTTCTTTAACGAACCACTGGAAGAAGCACTATTACTTTTCATCCACGGACGCCACATACTGCCTATTCTGTACGTTGGGGTATAAAATCTTTGCTATCAATGTCTGTAATAACAAATAAATGTTATAAAATTATTGCACGCCGTAACGAAAGTGAACACTTCCAATGAAATACAAAGACTAAAATGAACAAGAAGTGTATGCTGTAATCCTCTACAATCCCTCTCTGAGAAACAAAATTACCTGAATCAGGTCCTTTTACAGTTATGATGTGCATCTCGGATTTTACAACTTAAGGGTGTAATTGGTTTTATTACAATCCTTCAGTCAATACCATTTATTGTGAAAACTACTATACTGTCACTGCTGATAGTAGCCGAGGTCACCATTATCTTCAGTATCGTTGATTAGTTAGCTCCCGACGAAAACCTCTCAGAAGACTTCAAGTGGCTGTGCAAGCTAGGGTCGAGGCCTGTTACTAACTTCCTACACCCCATTCCACACGAGCAGCACGAGAAAGTCTCGAAAAACAATTACCTACCCCATTCGGGGATCGAACTCAAAACTCGAAATCAGAACCTTTCAGTCATTTGAGAATATATTAAGATCAAACATTTGTAAATGGCCCATAACCTTCTTGGTCCTACTTCATCATGGAATCACCCTTGGTTTTGAAATGTGTAATTTCGGAATTGTTTCAATGAAAAAGAATTCAAGTAGAAGGTTGGTTGAACTTATTATTATCATCACTGCTTGGGAAAAAAATAATATTTACGTACTACTGATGTTTTAAAATTTGATAAGTCGGCAAAAAGGATATATTATTTTCCCCAAACACTGTTGATGATTAATTCAACCAAACTTCATCAATACGATCACTAGAACTTCCAAAAAATACAAATCAATTCTAGTAGATTGTTCCATAAAGTTTTATTCGATTTCAACGCTTACGATATATGCTTTTAACGAACTAATGTTATGATTCGTTATCTGAATTATACCGTAATATCATTTCCTATAGAAGATATTTTTTTCCCTGACATTCATTGGAGAAAATGTTTAAAAACTTGTGAAATTATCTGAGGGGTAAATCTCCGATACATTGGTTTTCACAATGAGATGCTTCTGGGTCGAAGAAACTGCAAACAAATTCATGAAGATGTGTTGGTGACGAAGATGGTTATTATTTGGCTCAGTCACTATCGAAGCTATGATCCGGATGAATGACCCGACTCGGACATACTTTCACTCTTTATCCCACTTACGCTTGTCAGGAAGAAATCAAGAACTGTTTGAAATGATCTAGGTATTTGACGTAAAATGATGAAACTAAAAATAATTCTGTAAAATAATATAGTACTATATTTCCGAAAAATATATAAAGTGTTGTTATTTTTTGAGTTTGAGGCGAATGATTACCGCTAGCGTTTTCGATCGCTAAATATCTTCGGTGCAAGCTCGTTGTAATAGAAAATTATAGGTAATTTGTTGTGGTACCCACGTATCGATCGTTTGGAATCCAGCAAGGCGTTCATTCACATTCATCGAGTCGAACAACTGAGCATCAATATTCCGAAGCAAAGAACGTAAACTAATTCGGTCATTACCGCAAAAACTATTCTCGTATGCCACTGGAACAGTAAAGTCAGCAGTACAGTCACGTACAGACAAATTGGATTTTGTGGTGGGCAGGATAGCCGAAAACGTGCCCTTTCAATTGACTGGATCGATGGGTCTCAGCACCCGCCCTTTAATTTCGGCTTTGTCGGTTTTTAGTTGAGTGTTCCATGGTTTTTCACATTAGTGATCTTATAATATTATCCAATGGAATACGTGATTGGAGAGGATTAAATTCTCAAATATCATAGAATTTTTCCTTTCACATCAACTCCGGGATAATGAGTAATGAAGATTGTTAGTTCGAGATGTTCTGTAGACTTCAGCTCTTGTTACTGCATTACATTATTTTCGAGATTTTCATGTTTTTATTGAATATTCGAAGAGGCGTTATTGAAGGAACAATAACATATACTCAAGAGACAAAAATTATCTGAGAGACTCTTGTTCGAGTGTTCATCAAGTAAGTACCTACAGTAATATTTTCCGCGAAATATAGACTTCTGTTCATGAACATACTGTGTGGTACGGCAAGGCTAAATTCTGAATCTTGGTTTTAGGAGGGCATCTGACCCAGAAGTCGATGCAATGAAAAAAACAATAAGTCAATGGAAAATTACTTTGATCCTACTTGAGTAATATACACATATAAAACAAAGGCAAACATTCAGCAATGAAATCGAGTTTCGTACGCTTATTTGTTGCGAATACGATGACTGAACAGAAATTCAACACGAAAACTCACTGACTATGGGTTTATCAAAACCGTGACACGCATTTCGTTGTACAGTAGCTTTCTCTAGAAGGTATATTATCCTCCTAGAGGATGCTTTTGTGTAGCGAAACACGTGTCGCGGTGTCGTGGGCCAATTGTTAATGGGAATCATACAGGAAACTGTGATATTCTTTATTGAATATGGATTAGCATCAAGTCTAGACAACCGAAACAGAGTTTCGCAGCGATGAAAAGCTTCGCCTCAACAGCGGTAAAATTGCCAACTGATATCTCTCAAATTAACATCAAGATTTTCGAATCATACGTGATTCTCTGGGCTCGGTTATGCATCATCATAGAAATTTCAATAACTGCCAATGTCCTGATCATCAAAATCGAATTGAACCAATAATTGTTCGTTTCCGTTAACGAGCTGACGAACGTGTCAACTCTCAGAAGTCGAAACTTGTGCGAGCAATGGATCAACGAGGCCTTACCTTTTAACGTGCGATTACCCAGCACGGTGGCCCGGCGGGGAATCGAACCTCGGTCTTTCACTTGAAAAGCGAATGAAAGCAGATTTACAAATACGATTAATATCGAAACTTTGCATAAATACTTCTACAGAAATGCAAAAGTTCAGAATATTCAATAATGAAATTTTCTTGGTGATTTTATTACATTTCAATATTATAATCAAGCTCTCTCCTTCTCAACAATCATCCGAACACCGCCATCTGTTCAGAGGTAATGTCAAACTAGAATGAACCTATATTGCCACTTTTCAGAATAGTAACCCAAGAACTCATAAAAATCAGTATATTTTTTTTCAGGAAAGTCTCTTTCACCGACTTGATTTCCTTCATTGAGAATTTTCTCACACTGAAAATATAATATAATACCATTGTTTTTGATAAATTTTATATAGTGTGGATGACTATTGAGGAAATACCAAGGATTATTTCAATTCGGTTCACATTAAAATACATTAAAATTCTGTTCGCCGCTATCGATGAATACATGTTGGTGTTATGCGGCAACCCAGACCACCTTTCAGTCTTAGCACTCACGCTTCTTTCGAATGAAAAAACACAAAATATCTCGAATTCATCGCACGCCTCATAAAATTTTCTGTCACTCAATATCTGTCCCGGCTGTAATCTCATTTAAATATTTCAATGGACTATTAGGTTACTAATTAAAGACTTGAAAGACTTTTCCTTTCTCCCAAAACTCTTTGATCTAAATATAGGCGAGCACTCACCTGATACATCCTACCGCTGAAATATGCTCAGGATGCTGTGCTTTATGTTGGTAGCCGACGTTTTATGAAATGTTTATATCTCCTTTGTTGGACAGGTTTTAGTCCAGTGAAATGAGGCAATCATTGCAGAGCTCACCGAACGAATACAACGAAATAATAGCAAGTTCAGCATATTTGTATCTTTGCTTTTTCATTTATACATCATCGGCATCATTATAGCAACTTAAATAAATACCCTGAGAATTGATAAAAATCATCGGATATTCTTTGAGGAAAAAACGAAGGAAAAAGTGTACTCTTTTCAATATAATGCATGGGGTTTTCATTTAGAACTCTCAAATTTTTGGCATTCCATTGAATTTGCGTATGTTGTCAACAAATCTGAACAATATTCGAAAGTATTATAATGATGATATAGATACCTCTACACTCTCAATCAACCAATGTATTTTATATTCGATATCTTCTGAACCATTCCACATCAGTAACTGAAAATTGCTGAAATCAGTCGATGACTAATTTCGTGTATCTATATGTATCTGACTTATTAATATTTTTCTCACAAATGACGAAGCGAAACCTTGAAAAATGCAACATTCCTTTGATAACATGAATGTTTTTCACGGACCCTGGAATATAGATCAACACATGAAAGGAGTATTTTCTATATTCCTTTGATAAATTCACGAAAAATACTACCATTATTAGAATTGTTAGTTCCAAGGTGTGATCTTATAGTTCAAAGCGTTGCCGGCTCATTACCTTATTACATTATTTTCTCGCTTCAGGTGAATAGATGTGACATATAATATTTTCAAAGCGTCAATGAACATTTTCAATTGGAAAAACATGATTATTTTTGTGCACAGAAGGAAGTTTCAAGGAAGTTATTTTTGGCTTTTTCTTCTCCAAGTCAATGCAAAAACTTGCGTTCTATGACGAATTGTATTACATTTTCGTTTGTGTGACTCTGTGAACCACTTCATCTGACAAAGGAAAGTAGCAAATGGGATAAAAAAGTGAATTTATTTTTCAAATATTCATTCATGGCGAGAGAAAAAAGCGACTACAATCATAAATTTCGATAGATCTGTTGACATATTGAAACGATATTTTCGCGTAAAAAAGTGTATTATGATATCTGTTTGATTACAGTTTCGAGTGGTATACGGTTGAGGTAGAAAAACATAGGCAGATGAACTCTTCGTTCCTTCTTGTGATTGATTAAAACATATCAACAAAAAATATCTTCTAATTATTTATTGTTATTTCATTTTAGAAATTCTATATAATTTTGCATTGATTCGAAGTAATACCCCTAATCGAATCTTATTGACAGAGTGGCAATATTAGATTCTTCGGAGCAACTGATTGACAGTCTGCCTTTGAAATAGGAACTACTTGAATATTGTTCGAATGTTTTTCTAAGAGGTGAAAATGTTCTGAAATCCGTTTTTTGGGGTTTCTCTCCTCAAGAACAGGAAATGAAAGAACTATCATTCGTGATATGAAAAGAACTAAAAGTTTTTTTTTTATTTCCGAAGGAGAAAAAAACTGAAAATGGAAACCAGGGACTATTTGAAGCTGTAACAAATCATAATCAATCAATCAATCAATCAAAACTGTGCTTTAATGTCCAAGAATACATTTCTTATTGACAAAGCATTGAGGTAGATGAAATTATAAGATTATTGTGTATGACCACAGCGTCCTTATACAATTTTACATATAAATACATTAATACGTCAAGAAAACAAGCACAAGAAGTGAAATAAAATTAATTTGAAATCGAGTTTGCACAATATATACCAAAAGATCTAAAAATATATACATATATATATATATACACACACACACACACATCAATAATATATGAAATTAGTGTCAAATATGGGAATTTAAAATTAGAGCTTCATGCCGCATTACATTACATCAGCTCATATGGATCTCTGAAATCATCATCATAATATTCCTGCAGGTTATAGTATGCTTTAGATAAAAGAAGAATTTTTACTAATCTTCTGAAGCATTTCAAATCGTTCACAGCTCTAAAATGAGACGGCAGATGATTGTACACTTTCTTGCTTCCATAAATGACAGAGTTTTTTGTAAGAGTCATCTTAGGAATTGGCAAACAAAATTTATTGTTGTTACGAGCACAATTACGAGTATCTATATAGTGACTAGTAGTATTTTGTGGTGAAAATTTTTTATTGTGCATTAGGCAAACAGTTTCTAAAATGAACAGGCCAGTGACAGTTAATATTCTTTGGTTGACAAACAATGGTCTACAATGGTCTCTAGCTGCAGCCTTGCATAAGTATCGCACAGCTCTTTTTTGTAGAATGAAAACCGAATTCAGTAAGTACTGATTGCAAAAACCCCAGAATGCTATCCCATATCTGAGATGAGACTTTACAAGAGAAAAGTATACATTTCTTGCAATGCCTTGATTAAGTTCGTTTGATACCACCCTCACAGCGTAGCAAGCTGATGCCAACTTCTTCTTTAGTGATGCAAGATGGTCTTCGAATTTCAGTTTTTCATCAATATATATTCCAAGAAATTTGATACAGGGCTTATTTACTACTAGATGTTCGTCTAGGGTTAGATCGTCAAATTTGAATTAAAATGTTATTATGTTGGTTTTATTTATATTGAGGCAAAGTGAATTCGAATGACACCAAAGTTTTACGTCGTTTATTTCCTGGACTATTTTTGTTTTTAGTTCCCCTTCATTTTTTCCATGCCATAAAAGGGTGGTGTCGTCAGCCAACAAGGTAAAATCAGCTGAGATAGGTAAGTTTGTCATATCACTTATGTACAATAGAAAAAGGACAGGTCCAAGAACCGATCCCTGAGGTACCCCAGATTTAATATCAGATAATTCTGATCATCATTCAAAATTTCCAATATTGTTTCCTGCCGAGTAGATATGATTCAAACCATTTGAGTGCAACCCCTCTGAATCCATAATGGTGTAGCTTGGCCAGCAGTGTCCCGTGGTCAACGCAATCGAACGCTTTCGTAAAATCACAAAACACTGCCGCAACCACCTCCCCCTCATTTAAACTTAAATAGACATTTTGAAGAAGATAAAAAATTGCATCTGTCGTGCTCTTTGTATTTTGGAAACCAAACTGACACTGCGATAAAATATTGTGTTTCTGTATGAATTTTATCATTCGTATTTTTACAATTTTCTCTATTATTTTCGCTAATGTAGTGTAGAATCTGCAAAAAGATTTACATGCTGCGTGGAACTTCATGTCAAACAAAGAATTCGCTCTTGTTGAAACACAATATCTTAATGAATTTGGTATGTAACAAATGTAAGACAATGTGTTAAAAGCTTCCATTCATATTATTTTCGCATATTACGATTTATTTTACTTCCAGTCAGTTCCCATTTCAAAGACAGACTGTATAAAATTGGTCCAATAAATCTGTCACTTTCGTCCGGTCCACTGAGGATATTCCATTGTGATAGTAAAGTTATTCATCGGAAAATGATCCAAAGTAACTGGAATATAATTTTTTATCTGGCGGCGTCATAAAGTTATCGTGTTTCGGAAAGAAGGTTGAGCTAAGTTTTTTGTGGTTCACACAATTGGGCACGCAACGGTGAAAAATTTTAAAACGAATTATAAATATCGTCGGTGTTATAAACGTACCTTGAATTGTACTTTTATGGAAGCTCCATTATTCAACTTGTGAAACAATTTGTCTCGTCGAGAAATCGGCTGACCTCATGATTCATTACCGCAGTAGATGACAGATCGTTCTCTTTGGTATAATATATCATTCAAAGTTTCATTTATGTGACATACCGGGTGTCCCACATATTTTACTGTATGTTACTTGGGAATAGTGGGACAGATAAACTCCAAAGTTGGTAATTAATGAAAGAGCGGAAGTCACGGGATATTTACAATACTTCATCTGAACTCATGATGGAACATACTCCCAGACATCTCTGAGCCCCTGACGTTACTACCTAGCTAAACAATTTAGGACGTGGAACGAAATGAGTGTGCATTTGTAAGCCTTTCGAATTGTGTGTGACCATAAATGTGATAACGTTTGTTACACAGGTGGAATAACTGATGGAATTGACCGATTAACTTGAAGATAATACTGGATAACTCAACTCAAAAATACTTTTTTGTCTGATTTCAGCTAGACAGTACACAAAACAACGCCATATGGAAATTAATTTGAAATGGCTCAACTTTCACCCTCTTTCAATGATTTTAGATCAACTCCAACTCAATAATATTTCGTTATTTACACGATTCAAACAAGGAGTTTCATCTATGGAAAAACAGAGTTGAGTCTGAGTTGAAGTCGAATTTTCTTCAACATATAGCAATCCTAGGGCCGACCTTGAACACCATATCGAAAAGAAATTTGCGCCCTCACATCTGCCTTTTTTGTATTGAAGTTCAACTAAGAAACCCTCATTGTTTACTCAATAAGTTTCACTATCACCATATAAGGAATTTCATCAAAATAAGACATATCAATTTTGAAGTGGTCTACAATTCGTATATAATGATCAACCACATATATATTTATATATATATATATATATATATATATATATATATATATATATATATATATATATATATATATATATATATATATATCCAGTTTTTTTGTAGAACAATTCCACAGCAATACATTCCAGGAACATTTCTGGAAACCTCTATTTTTCGTTTCACAATATTTTCAATAATCGGTTGGTTTCAGCATCCCGTAAAAATGAGGTCATCCGTCGTAACATAACATTTGGACATACTTCATCAATTTTATTATAGTATATTATGCAACGATCGTGTAATAGTTACATACGCTATTTTATCTAAACCCAATAAATAATAAAGAACTATAAATATTATATCATCAGGTATTTATATTAAACACAATAATAGTGGGTAATCAATCGTATTTCTTTGAAAAATTCTACAAAATTATAATTAATGGTATAACCACGGAAAATACAACAGTGAGGAATGAAAAAAAAAAAGAATGAAAATCTCTGCCGAGGTCAGCATTTGAACCCGGACGTTTCTGATCACAACCGGCGCCATTGACCACTCGGCCGTGAGAACTCATTTAGTCACGTCGAAAATAAAAATATAGTTGTTGCATTTGTCAAATGAAAAATATAATCCTTTCGAATGTACTTTTTTCTTGTCTAAGACATCTGTGGAGGAGTCGCTGGTAATTCTTCTATATCGCGGCTATAAGACATTTTCATACGATTATCGAATATTGACTTAATTCTTCAAAAATTCAATACCTACTGATTTTGACTTGACAAACGTCAAAATGCAAAGCTTGCACATCATGCTTGATTGAAAAATAATGGGTTTCTATTGGTTGAAAATCTATATGGTAATGGATTTCATTATAAAACGAGTTTAGAGCATATAAGTGTATTATAATAGTAAGGAGGTGGATAAAACATATTATGATCATGTATATGAAACGTTAGAGAAAACTCCCGATCAACAAACATAAGCAACTATATATTTCAACTCAATAAGTTTTGTTGGCAATTATTTCAATTATTTCTCAAGTTCGAAATAGAATACACCTTCTGAAATGAGTAGAAGTGGACTGGCCAATATGACATTATTCCTTTCTCTTGAGTCATTTCATTCTTCGTGTTGGGTACAACTGAACAAACTTTCTAGTTTCCAATTCAGTATTCGTAGCTGGATATTGGACACATTCGTCTTGCGGATTCCCGCCTATCCACTACTTTCCCGAAGGGCCATTTGGAAAGGACGAAAAAGTATTTCTGAAACTTTTCAACTTCTTGAGTGATCTTCTTCTTCGACGAGTACATGTCGCAACCTCCACCGAAATGTGTAGATCTGTTTACGTAGGTACCTACTCAAGTTAGGATTTTGTTGATACTTGAATTTCCTTGTGTTCTGCTGTTTGTGTGAGTACATCTTCAACATGCACCTTCGATAGGATCCAGGATTTTTATTTCTGTTGAACAAACACAGGGAACTACTGGACTAACAATATTTGACAAGCGAGGAGACTTGCTGCCAATCAGGTCGAACTTTCATTCCGGCCCAGTACTGAGCAAATTTTTATCTTTTATTCGAAACACAATTATTTTCATCGGGATTCATGATGTGCTTAGATCCTCGCTAATGTGTACACAACAACGCACTTGTACAAAACGAACTTTCCCTGACACAATATTACAGTTATTACATTTCTCTTAGTACCAAACGGACAGAGAAAGATAGGTACCCAGTTTCTTCTTTCAAAACCACGAACCTTTTCAATAACTAACACAGTGGTCTTCAAAACGTTGAAATCACCTTACCTTCAGCTGTTCTGCAAGTGTCTACAGAAAAGTCACTCCAAAGACAATACCAACCGGGCACGCAGATTGGACGATACACTCGGTTATCAACAAGGCTTAGGACGAATGCGAATCTGTTGTTTTACAATCAGTTGAGCAATACAAAAAATGGTGTCACACATTCTAGTGGATCATGTACCTACAACGTGAATTTGAAATATGAAAATATCGAGTCAGTTATATCATCTTATAAAATAAAAATCCTCAAGTGATTCTCTCCATCTTTTTGAAAAAAAAGGCAGTCGTCGAGCGCTAAGATGCAGCAGCATCTCTGTCAAAATTAATTGGCAACTTAATATAAATTCACATCCCAGTTGTGATTGAGAGCTGTAGTATCCTCTCGCCGAGCCTCTAGCATGTTTTATACATTCAATTCCGACTGAATGAACAGGATGAAGCTGCCTCCTTTTATTACATTCCATTTATTTTAATGTTTCTTGTACATCTGCAATATTTTAGGATGAATTTAAACTATTCATAGAGGTAATGGCTAATTTTACACTGTGGGAATGTGGTCATTATTTGGTTCAAATTCTCATGTTACATATTCGACGTTATCGGAACAATTCATTGGGTGTGTCGATGAAAAAAACGTCAAATTATTCAAATGGATAATTTTTTTCGACTCTCCAATGATTTTGTTTAATTTTGACGTGAACTTATTCAAAAATAATCATATTATCGTCACATTTTATTACCAACGGATCATTAGAATTATACTCTAACCGGAAAGAGGGGTCAATTTCCTGAAGAAATATGAATTAGTTTTCGTTTGGGAGTTATCGGGGAGTGACTCCCTTGGGTGGGATGAGTCTTACTATGATTTTTTTCAATATCCTGCAGAGGTCGCAACGTACCTTAGAAATCAACACAATATTTTTTTTTCGTAGAAAATTATGTACGATTTTTTTTGTCCACTTTTTTCTCGTACCCTTTGATCCGAAATAACCCTGAAAGGATCAGTCGTTCAAGAAAAAGAAGTAGAAACAGAATAACACGAACTCAATTTTCACTAAAATAATTTCCCTTCATTCTTAGGATATTTTGAACGATTCGCATTTTATAGTATGATGAAATTCTCACCACTTCCAATTTGAATTTACACCCAGGAAGCCATTAATGAAAAATACTGTATGATATAATACATCCATTTGCCACTGAGAAGCTCAAGAGATAATTTTTTCTCAGAAAACCAAGATTTCCTCTTGGATTGAATGATGTATTTATTACTTTGGCGAGAGAGATTTTGTATGAACAAACAATTTTTTGATTTAATGCGTAAATATTTCCTGTATATGTATGCTATCTATTTGATTCAATTTCCAAATGGTTTCTATGCAACTCAGTGCCTGTCGTGCCATGTAGGCAGGGAATTACCTATTTTGGATCGATTCTTTCTTCCTTTTTGTCAATGAATCATACGTCTTCAGATGATAAAAACTCACCTAACTATCAACAGAGAGTGTTTGTAGAAGAAAGTTTTTTTACTTTTTCCATAAAAGTTGTGATTCATTTTCTTTTATTCGGAGAAGAAAGAAGCCGAAATTAGTTACTCAAACTTTATTCTCTCCACAAAGATACCCAAGTTCTCAAATATTCAAACCCCAGCACAAAGTATCATTTCTCTCTCGAGAAAAAGCATACCTCGGCTTTCAGCCTCGCTAAGCATTAATTTCCTTTCGAAAGATATGATTCACTTTCGGCCTATTTTCTGTATTGGTTTTCACTTTCTTACATGATTTTGTGATAGGGTTTCTAGTCATAGTGGACAAAACTATCTCTAATATGAATTCAGAACTGCTTCGCAAATCGAAACAGCAGTATGTATCCAGGTTCATTTATGCCAGGAAGTTATATATGGACATCTCATTCAAGTTCTTTGTATAGGATGCTAAGAAACCTTCTGAAACTGAAAGAAGATACTTGAGAATTATCATCTATTTATTTTTTTTCAGAAAGAGCATTTACTATTTCTTCGTTTTCACATCATGGTCAAATGAAAATGAAGTTTTTCTAACATGCAGACAATTATTATCAATGGATTACTTTGTTTCAATGTTCTTTATTTCCAACTCAGAAATCACCCAGGAATTGAATAAGATCAAATTGTTATCGGAATTTCTATATTCGTAATAATTGCAATCACAGATAAACAGCTGTTTCGAACAGCCTCAGAACTTACAAACAAGATCACATTCATTTCGAACTGTCTACTCCCAATGGAACAAAAATTTGAATCTGTTGCAGGTAATGTTCAACTTGAAGGCAGTAGATGATGTTTTGCCTGAAAACACCATTCGAGAAAAATTAAATTGAAGTTAAATCAAATAGCTTTTTTAAAATTTCCTTCACTTATTCTGAAGCAACATATCGAAAAGCCAATATACTGGTTATTTGAAGACCATAATGAATTTTTCCGAAATAAAAAGCTGTGAAAGGTAGAAATCTCCAGATTACTGAACCATAGGATATATTTCAGACAGCGGTCTCCTTCGTCTGCACATCACAGTAACTTGTAAAGTTGGTCGAGCTGTGTTGTGAATTGAAAACAGTGATAACCAATGGCCACTCATTACTATGTACTTGTACCTAATTATTTTAACTTGACAACTAGGGGCTCGAATAGCGGAGTATACATAATGAAGATATTTCTTAGAGAATAGAGATTTATATTCAAGATGAATCTAAGTCATTCCAGGAGTAATTATTCCTTTAGGTGTTCTCGAGAGAAACAGTGAGTTTCATTCCAATCAAAATGAATTAATTTGTTTGGATGTGGTTGAGAATGTTTCTGTTGATTTTTATTGGTTCATACTTACATTGTTACTTGTAATACCACTAATGCTTGAATTATTTCCAGGAAATTTTTCGAGCTCATGAATATTCGGAAAATAAATCCCGATCCGAAAGCGAGAAATAATTATCTTCTTGAAATATTCGTGAGGTAGAAAAAATTCCCAAGGATAATTCGAGTACGTGTGGAACCTATTCGGTGAGAAAATTTCATACCGTATAAAACTTCAAAGAATTATTTGACATTCATGTTTTAGCGTTTCTAAGTTCGTCAAGATAGGCTTTGGAATACATCACAGATTGGACAATTGAATGGGAATTGCCTCGTTCTGTCACATTTGATTCAGATTATTGTGAGAGCTTCAACAAAATGAATCGATTCGTTCAAGAAACTACCGTGTCAGTGGCTCATGAATAAAGATGTTGATAATTATTGTATTGTCATTAGACTGTTGAATTGTTCTAGTGCCCTATTTGAACGTTCCATTTTGTTTACCTGTTATGTCAAACAATGTATGCCCTGGTCAAGACCAAAAGTTTCCACTATAATTCGCTGCAGGTTACCCATGCGGAAAAAAATTCGAATAAAATCCTTAGATATACCTGAGTTGCCATGATAACGCGAAAGAATATGACGTTTCATTGGTCGAAAACTGTTGGTATGAATATTTCTATATAATTCATCTATTGTAACCTTCGAAAGAACTTGTAAAAAATCGCATGAACTCGAAATTGAAAACCTGTCAAAAAACTCTTCAGATCGAATGAATTGAAAAGCAAAATATGGATTCAAATGTGCAGAAAATAAAGGTAGGGCAACAATGACGATAATGACTTGTAAAATTAAGTTGTTATGAAAGTGACTGAATCTGAACAAGAAAATCCAAATGAACCTTCATCAAAAAGCCTCGGAAAAAATAATATAAATGAATTCAAATTATACAAATACAATAACGAATGGATATACTACACAGTACAATGGATTCTTAGAAAATGAGTTGAAGTTTACAGTTGAGAAATATCAAAATTTAAAACCAGTAAACGAATTCAAATGAGCAGGAACTAAACGAAAAGCAATAATATGAATGAAATCCGTGACAAAACGCAAATGAAATGAGAACTGACAGAGATATCATTGAGAAAATTGAAATAATCATAAGGAGTAATGTGAAAATTGAACAAAAATGAACTGCTGAGAACTTACTTTTTCAATCTTATTAATTTGTCTAGCCTTCTCAGGACTCAGTTCTCAAATTTTATATGATGTGATGGACTATGATACTACGTTGATAGCACTACCACGATACATTCAAGAAAATGAAAATGGTTGAACTGTAGGTGCGAGTATTCGTCAAAGAATATGAAAAAAAAAGTTATTACTGACAGTTCAACATATTGCATTTCCAGTCACTTGAGTCCCGAATATTGATTCGTGACGTGAACAAAATCGTCTCAGAATGTGAATAGTCACAAAAACAATACAATAAGGTGATTTTCAAAACACATTTATAGTATCTGCATATATCACAAAAATAGAATGAATTCGTCAAACAAAAGAAATTGATGTAATAATCACTTGAAATTCAGAATTGGTTGAAATTCGATAACATTTAGGCTTTTGGATCGGTATATATTAAGCTGTTTTATAATCAACTTTCGGTTGGATCTTCCCACATAGCAAAATTATATACCAAGTATGTGCTAAACATATTCCTAAACGCATAAGAATATTGAGATTATATCCCTAGCATATACACAGAATATGGTTACTATATGCTGAGAATATGCTAGGTTTATTTTTTTGGCCACAAGTAGTATATGCTACGTATATGATTGAAATATATACCCTGAATATATTCAAATATCCTCAGAATATACCTATATCACCAACATAGCATATGCTATATATATGCTCAATATACCCTATATGTGCACACTGGATATGTCCAAGATGAATATATATTTTGGTGAGGGACTTTAGGAGATGCAACATCATTATCCTTAAAGGTTCTAGTAGTTAGTTTCTTGGCATTTTCTGAAGCATGAATGCCATCCTTGATTATCTTCAAACAAAAACATCAAATACTTTTAAAACATTTATGAAGAACTAAGAAATTCTTATTCACATGTTATTGTTTTTTATCCTATTTCAGTGTCCTGGGAACGCTGCTGATTTTGGGACCTAAAAATTTAATGGATTAGAACAATATACCGGGTGTCCCGGTATACATGTTACAATAGAATATTTCATTTATTTGAAAAAATAAAAATTACATACATATTGCTTTGAGCAATGTAAATATCGGTTTATGAGATATTCCATTGGAACATGTAGGTATACTGGGACAGTGGTAGGGTCCAAAATTCAAAACTCACCTCATCTCAGTTTTCTTTAATTCATTTTTAACCCGTTATTTAGCTTTAGCTAACCATCTCTTTATTTCTTGGATAATTTCATCTTCACAGGCATTTTGTGTTCTCTTATTACATTGAACAGCATCTAAAATAGATATACAAGATATTATTCTATGAATAAAAATAGCCGTGAAGAAAGCTTACCCTAACCTTACTTTCTTTTCGATAACTTCCCCAAACTTCACTATCGGTATCGAATATGCACAATCCACAATAGAGAACACTGAACACACACTGATAAAATGTCTTCTTTGAAAATAAACAATTTAACTGAAAAACTGATTGTAGATAGCATTCAATTTCAACAATAACAAAGAACAAGAAGCTTGGAAAATGGAAGCTTAGCTTGCGACTTGCCACGCACGCATGCATGCAGTGCTGCCAGGAAGATTTTAACGAAGTACCAACAGTTGGGATTTCAACCTAGCCAGTTTGTACTAAATGTCAAGTTGAAAATGTATTAGAATGTAATATAATAGATTCTAAAAAGTAAGGTTACGGGGTTGATTTGAGTTGTTAGTTCACAAAAATGTAAATGTTGAATTGTTATGTACGTATTTTTTAAAACAGATATTCTTTGATGTATTTACGGGAATGTGTCCCAAGATCCCTAGAATATGCTCCAATATTCCTAGACAGATATGACGAAAAGAACATTCATAGCAGTAAAGTACCTATGCTGGGAATATACTAGGGATATTATTTGGGGAATATGAGTTGAAACATATCCTCAGCATGTGCTCGAGTTATGAATATGCTTTTGATTGCTATGTGGGTTGCTTTTGGGACATCCTATACCAATATACTTGGAAAAACATGGACTTTTGTATTTCGTGCAGAAAAATAATTATTGAAATTGTAGCAGACAGAGCGCTTCCGACTGGAAAGTCATCATCAGTACTCACCTGAGAGTAAGTATAACAGAAAAATAATTTCATAATTTGAAAAATCGTAGAGTTTATGAAAATTGAGGTTACTTACTCATCAGGTTTACAAGAGCCATAACCACTTCCACTTTTCGAGGAATGTCCTGCGACTTTCATTTACCCAAATAATAATTAATAATTATAGTAATAATAATTATCATGCTACAGGGGATATTTAATCCGTTGTGGAGAATGAAAGGTGCCGTATTTTTGCAAAATTTTCAATATCCACTTCAGGCAGATGCAAGCCAAAAAGCCTGATATAGTCCTCTTCGACTACCGAAGTATGACCATATTTGTTATTGAGTTTTCGGCCCCAGCCGTAGCCATCACGAATGTCGTTCGAAAAGAGGAGGAAAAACGGACAAGTTATCAGGATTTTTTTTTCTTTTTTCGAACTCAAATCATTTAATAACATGTAAGAATGTGTGTTATTTATTGAGTAGTTGAATTGAAAAAAAAAATCACATGTCAAAAATTTCTTCTAGAACCTGGTGTCGAGGCATTGAGCCAAGAATGGATGCGGCATTGCCCCGAACTATTTCTATGGAGAGACGTTGCATCAAATATGTAGTGGCTTTGTTTTCACCAGTGTTCTCTTCTATTCTTCACCCTATTTCTTTGATAGTTTCAAGGCAGTTTGGACCAAATCCACCAAGAGTATTGAATGCCAAGGGTTTTACTATATAATTGCTCCTTTATTCGCTGTATTTAGGAAGTTTTCTTTCCCCAGCAATTTCAGCTAACTTTCTAGGTGCGGTTAAAGAATGTTTCAAATTCGATTTTGCGAACACATCCACACAAGTAACATCCCATACCATGGCTCGACCTCTCGACCAAGGTATGAGAGTAGTTCCATCAGGTCTTTTACAGTCATATACCGGAGATGTTCCAACTGGTTCTAATTTGGAAGGAATACCTGCAGAAGCCAATGCACGCTTAACAGTGTCATTCAATGCATGGTGACGGGAGAGACGCCCCGAACTATGAGGACAACTAAGGCCATGTGTCCCAGTCCCATCAACAAGTGCATTAAAACAACTACATTTGTGTTCTTCACAAATTTGTGCACCTAAGCGTAAAGCTATCGCGATGCGTAAACTATCGCGATCCAAAAAGGTTCCAAGTTGTGGTGACGGAAGAACTTCTAACCACTTGCCTGACTCTCTGGCCGAGAGTGACAAGAGTCTAGCGCGTTCCACTTCATTTTCAGCTTTATCAAACAGTTGACCCCGTTTATTTTCTACTAGAGGTTTATCCCAGTGACTTTGTTTCGATTTATTTTCCTTCTTGGGTGGATTTATTGATGAAGCCATGTAAAACTGTAAGCCACCACTTACCGCTTCAGAATTATTTACATCGGTTATTGCATCCGTCGATAACATCATGGATACCATCACTTCAGTAGCGAAACTGGAGCTCAAAAAAGCAGGTATGGAAAGATCTTGTATTTTACGTACACCAAGCCCACCATAAGAAATGGGAAGAGTAGCTTGCATCCATCTGGAATCACTCATTCGAATATTGCATATTTGCTCTAATGTAGTTCTGAAAATATTGTCAATTTCTGATAACAGTTCTGGGCATTTCCAAGTTGGACATGTTCTCAAGGTATATAATAGTTTTGGCAACCCAAGACAATTGATCAAAAGATAAAGCGCAGAATGGGGACTTAAATGTGTGATTTTCTGACACATGATCTCAACGGTCTTTTTACGATCTTGCAGAACGGTTGATATTGCATCACTTGTGATAGCAGATCCTAGTAACTGAAGACTTGAAGGATCAACAATGCGAATTCCTGGAAGTAATTTAGAAATGCTTTCGAATATGTATTCACTAGTTTCTTCTTCAATATCTTTTAGGAAAAGTTCGCATTTAGCAGGATTGAGTTGAAGACCGCTCACTTTTTCGAATTCTTGAATTTTTTTAATGTCGTGGAGGATATCATCAAGAGAACCAGCCAGAGTGCCATCATCAAGGTACCATTCATTAAATCAGATCTGAGATCACCAATGAGAGGTTCCAAACCAATACAAAATAATGCAGGTCCGAGTGGATCCCTCTGTTGAATTCCTGTCTGTGATAAAATAACATCTTTTCCAAAAAGTAAGAAAGAAGAATTCTGATAGCTCTGCGATACGAATCCGAAACCTGTCGGCAAGGCATCTTCTGCTAGACGTAGGAGGTGATGTCTATCGATGGTGTTGAAAGCATTCTTGAAATCTAATTTCATTAAAATAACTGACTGCTTTGATTCTCTGATGTATCTGGTAGCTGCGTGTATTAATGCTTCTGCGCACTTCTGTATACCAAAACCCATTTGATGTGGTTTGGGACGTTCCCCAAGAATAGGACCTATTTCTTTACATATGATTTTGGCAGCCAATCTTCGAAACACCATTCCGGATGCTATAGGGCGAACTCCACCATCTTTTTTTATTTAATGCCGTCAGCCGAGCGCCATAAAACCATAGAGCAACTTCATCTGGAATCTCACCCGCTCGCATTTTGTCAACAAATTTTGCTATACTCTCCAATAGTTCGAGAGAGTTATCATCATTTCTGTCTGTTATCAAGTCTTTCAAATGCTGTGGGGTGATGCCATCTAAGCCTCCTGCAGATCCAGAAGCAAAAGACAATATTACTTTTTTAACCTGAAAAACGGAGGTTGGTGTATCCACCCGGGCTATTATGTCAAATTGGTTGTTCTGATTATAAGTCTGGTGTTCTTGGTGGTACCAGATCATAGCTACTCTCGGAACTCAAGAGCATATCGGCATGCCAAAATGCGGCATATATCCTGAGCGGTCGCATGCAGTAGACCTTTATTCTCGGTTTGTTGCGTTCACTCAGCACTCACGAATTCCTGCACCTGTGATCACTTACCACGCAGTGCGGGCAGTGATCATTGGTTAACGTTAACTATAATGTTACTAGCGCGTCTGCCTACTGGGTCGGAGCAGCGGAAAGTATGTATCTGCCTATGAGGGTTTGGATGAATACTATTAATATTTCGCTCAGCGGAGTTTAACTAACGCTATTCTACTACTCAACCAAGATTTAGATACTGTTGTAGTATAACTTGAGATTAGGACCTCAAACTTGTCTCATTCAAGACGTGTTTGTTCAATAAAAACATTGTAAAAAAATAATTAAATGTAGTATATGAAGGACCATGATTTTCGTTCATTGCGAATCGAGTTTTATTCTGCCAGTAAGAAAACAGGGTTAGAATGAGGTTAGTGTGTGATGATCAAGAGTAAGCATATTAGTAATGCAGAGGTTGCAGGAGGATTGATGACGTAAGTTTACAACAAAGATAATTTAGACATTGATTTTTCAATGATTCATGAGTAAGATATATTATGTGATTATTCTGTGTGACATTGTCAACCATCCCAATTCGTTTTTATAATTGGTTACATGATCAGTTCAATTGATAGGACAAGTGCATCACAGATGTAAGTTTTCAAATGTACAACTGAGTGATGTATGAGTGGGTAGAGTGCTTCAGTTGACCATAATATGGGAATGAGATAATTGATATGGCTTACAAATCTCACATCACTATGTATCGAAAATCCCAAGCATTAGATCTCATCACTGTATTCTAAGTTGTGATTATCATTTATAAATATTAATTTATGGCATGGCTCTCTTGTTTCTTCTTATTATCAAGAATAATACTTGATTACTTTTCAGGATTAATATTTAAGGAGTGATTTCTAGCCTCTTTCGGTGATTCAACATACCGTTAGAGAAGTCATCAATTTTCACCGAAAAATGAAGATTAGTATGATCTGTATGGGTATGCATTCAAAATTGCTCTACAATTCTTGGAAAATCAGATGTATAGGTAATAAATGAAAGTGGAGCAAGTTTGAGGCCCTGCGGTGAACCACGTGAATCTGTGTTCTAGTGATATTCGAGAAATATAATTGGCGTTATTTTGAGAATGTTGATTAAAAATTATTCACAATGCAGCTTACCTCATGAATTTTATGTTTGTTGAATCATTATAGGGAAATGGAAAAAGTGGAAAGAGCCCATAACAGGCATCTCCCTACGAAGCACTACAAACTGTAAAAACTTCGTAATGGATGTGGCGTTTCGAGAGACTCGCTTATAACTTGGTTTAGAAATGAACTGCTTACAAATCACGAATGAAAATAAATTGCAGGCCACGGCATAACCTGAACTATAAATGCCTTATATCTCTTCTAATTACATTTGTCGAGAAAAATTTCAACTGGTTTGCGAATGATTTACTATCACGTGATTGCTAATGGTCAATGGTTTATTTGAAATTGTTATTCAGATATTAAGTTGGGAGTGAAATACGTAGCATTTCCAGTGTCCTAGTTGATGTTTTATTAAGGAGAACTCCAAGGGTTACACCTTTTTTATCTCTCAGTATTCAAATTAGACATTCATATATGAAGGCTGCGAAAACTAATATCCGTTGAATAAAGGGATACGAAACAGATGAAACTGATAAAAATCGCTGCAGTGGAGGTATATGTTGAAATATTCATCCCCAAGACTAAAATGGAAAATATCATCGAATATTTCCATCGTATGTTGAAAATCCCATATGAAGCGGGACATTTTCGATCAATTACAGCGATAAATTTCCGGCGGGACATTTTCGGGCTGGTAAATACCCAGTAGGTATCGAAAAATACCCGCTCGGTCCGTGTATCTATAGTAACGATTGTTAAAATGTATACACTCGTGCATCAAAATAAAGCTGATAATTTCCCATTCAAGCATATTGTCAGTAAAAAACTGCATTCGGTTATTTTCATATTTTGTTAAAATATGAAAATAAACTCATGAAGTTTTTAGACAACATGCTTTCATGGAAAATCATCGGTAATTTTGAAGCACTTGTGTAATTACTCCCGAATATTCCCTCATATATAAAATGTCACATAAGAGCAATGCAATTATCGAAAACTTACAGCGGTAATTGCATTGTATCAAGTCACCATAACAACACATTTGAAACCGTTTCGCTAGAAGTCAGCAAACAACACAAATAAATGTCAGATAGATTTCGAAACTAGAAAAACATATCACATACACACACACATATTATAACATTTCCTTGAGAATTTCTTTATTCGTGAAATATCCCAATGGATTACATTCGTGCATAAAAATGACCAGATAATTTTGCATTATACAAATTGCATTTGGTTGTTTTCATATTCTGTAAAAGAAAACTCGTCCTTCGGACTCGAGCACTTTCGCCAAAATATGAAAATAAACGTGCAATTTTTAGATATCACGATTTCTTGCAAAATTATCGGTTATTTTTATGCACTCGTGCAATCATAACCGAAAGTTTCACACCAACAGTTGTCGACCAATGAAATTTATTTTCTCATATCCATGGCAACTCAGGTATTTTATCGGAATTTTCTCCCGCATGGGTAACCTACAGCGAATTATAGTGGAAAGGGAATATTTTGTTTGAAATAACATTTCACTTTGGAACTTGGGTATTTTTCACCCAATTTGAACAAAATGTAACGTTCAATTTCGGCATTTTAGCAGATTAATGAAAATACAATATTAATCTTTATTTACGAGCCACTGACACTGACATTTCACTATTACTATTATCATGTTTGAAAAAAGAATATGTATTCTTTGCTGCTTTGAGTATGGATCTTGTGAGGCCTTGTTGTTTCTTTGCATTACTGGCTTTGGGGCGTTGATATATTCCGGTTATACTTATTTTCCTCAATGTTTTGCAGAAAATTCGTTATTTTTCGAATCGGGTGAACCTGAAATGAATAGAAATTTAGGGTTATATCTGCAGTAGGTGAAATCAGCAAAAGGTAAACAAAACCGTTACACGCGTTTCGCTATACAATGGCCTCCTCAAGCAGGATAAAAAAATAGATATATTTTTCTACCTGCTTGATAAAGCTATCATATAGCGAAACACGTATCGCGGTTTAGTGAACCCTTTGTCAGTTAGAATCGTTCAGTTCAGTTTTGCTCGGAGTATCATTCACGATATTAATGATATTTTTGAACATTTATAATCCCAAGTAATTATAACAATCTTTTCACTATATTGTATGATCAGCTGTTTTTATTAAACTTGAATTCAATTTTGTTAAGTTTTTGAAATGCTTTCAACTCTTTTTTTTTGTTTCAGGTGAGTCCAATAACTTCGAGAATACCTTTTTGAAAGGAACGAATATTATTTCAAAAAAGGTTAGTATATTGGTATAGAAGTTGGTATATATTTCGTTGAGTCGAGTTTCAATGTCAATTAGATGAGAATACCAAACCGAGAGAGGATCAGTTATATCACGCTTATATTCCATTACTTGGCTGTTGTCATATTGAGATTCGTTTCACAATATTCAACCGGAGAAGTCGATGCTAAAAATTTCATTTTGATTGAGAAGAATATCAATCTTCCTAGAATAATGCTAATCTACAATGAATTGTTAAAATGCTTCGAAGAGTTAAGACAACAAGTATATCAATAATTACTGAATAATTTCGGAAAAAAGGTTGTGAATCTCCCAGAAATAATCATGATTCTTCATCAAACCTATTTGATTGTTTTTCCAATCCGAACTTACTAGCAATATTTGTTCCATAGACAACGAAGCTTTTCGATCGCCATCTGTTTCGAAGTGGAGGTAAACCAATTCGAGATAGTTGTAGACACACAGACCAATTCTGAATTTTAATTCAATTGCCATCTTGTCATTTCCTTATCAATCATTTTCACGGGTGGGATATAAAAGGAGAGCACTGTGCGGGCAAGTGACAACTTATGTTCGTAATTGATCCGGGGCACCCTATTGAGTTTCACTGGTGACATTATATGGTGGCGGGCTTGATTATCGTGATAACATTTTTCTGACTGTCTATGTTCGATAAACAATAGGTGGACGCTAAATTATTCACAGCGAGTTACAAAATAGTAAATACGTAACGAGGAGGATGAGTAGCCTATTACACAAGAGCGACCTTATCCTCGAGTTGCGTACTGTACTTTTCCTCTCCCACCATGCTTGTGAGGTAATTTATGGTGATGTAGCACAAACTTCTTCATTATAACCCATTTTCAATGATCGACGAGATAACAAGTATGTGAAACAAGAAGAAGTTGAATAATAGATATAACTATATTCAGTACCAATGCCCAACCTGTTGAACAATGAATTTTCCTGAAATATGATTTTCAAATCAATTTGAGGCAAGAATTGGCTGAATTTCGCTTTTGGGGAATTGAATGTCATGAGATCAAAATTATGAGGTTAAATTTTACATATCCCATCATTTTACAAAAACTTCCGGAAGCGGCCACCATTAGGTTAGAAATACACGTGTATTCTGAAGGAGCCATAACCTGTCAAATATATAATGAACTGTTTAAAATTGTGGGAGTGAAAAAAGTGAATTTTCGTGATTCACTTTTGGAAATCAAGCAACCATCAACATGACCATTACACATATCATATGTGTTTCCTATTATCAAAGTGTTGATGAAATCATAAGACTGTGACTGTGAGCTCTTCGTACAGCAAAAACAGCACATATTGGGCTGCTTTCGATTACTCGTAGTCAACTCTTAGTCTTCGATCTATTCATATGAGTTTTATTTTATATCATCTACCTACCATTCAAAACATGTGGCTATACCATTCATTCTGTTGGAATAAGAATGTTCAGGTCGTGCGATTAATGCGACATTATGCGCAAAGTTGACTAACATTCCTGCAGTCGAATCACGAACACCGATTTCTTAGCACGCTAGTTCCTCCAAGTCACAGCTAACTGGATCCGACAGACACGGTCGCGTCAAATTATAATTAAATCCTCCGAATGGAAATTGGGTACGAAACAAAAGTCAGCCAGCTGTTCGGCCAGAAATTAACAAATTTTCCGCGCCGGGAAATTAAATACCGCCTGTCAAAAATGAAATTCCCCGGCTCTGCCCTTCCGAAAACAATTAAATAGACTAATGCAGACAAAGCACGATCTAGTCGGCGTTAGGACATTCATTAATAGTGATTAAGCTTTGAAAGTGACGGGTAGCTCGGCATACAGGCCCGTCGACTGTTAGCAAACTGTGATTGTTGTAGGCTGGTCACGTTGGAAGTTACAATTGATTGTCGGGTGTTTCATCCGAGGTATTGGATGTTCAGACGTATACAAATTATAACAGATACAATTTGTATTCTGTTTACGTTGAGTGAAATCATAAGACAACAGAACAAGAGGTTATCTATCGCAAAAATTCGACAGAGACAAAGGTCTAGAGGAATATCATAATATCTCAATCGATGGTAAATGACGAATTGGGACAATGAGCCATCTTATGGAAAGCACTGAACCATCAACTAGCGCAGATATTCTTGAAACAATCATTTGATATTTTGTAAAGAATTAGATTGATGATAATTATTCCCTACATTCACAGTGTCACATATAAATAATGTTGTGGTCCCTCTTGTTGATATTTGTAACATCTCTATTGAAGATGCACTCTCAGGAAAGACCATATGGAAGTTTTCCCTAATATTGGATAAAACTGAATCATTACTTTACTTGAAGAAAAAGAGCAAGTGAGCTCCAATTCAGTTGCCAAATGTTATATTGAAATTGTGAAATTTGACATTTGAAAAACATTGACAGAATCGGTTTTATTTTTGATTGCCCCAATTTTCACTACACCGATTTCGACAAAACATGATTCAAATTCCGTGATTTTTATGGATGCTAGACCTATATTCGGTGTCCAGTCCAGACAATAATCTCATTGACCTCTAGCCTAAAGAATATTACCTCAACTCGGAAATCCTCCTTTATTGGTGCAAATTTTTCCTACCTTCTCCAGTTGGATTCGGATTCAACGCCACTATTTTCGTGATGTTTTTTATGTCCGATTATCTGATTGCGAGTCAGTTTTATATTGAATTGAAAGAAATTGAAGAACTTGGCACCAAGGAAAGTTCTGGTGGTGTTCAGGCCACAGGTCATCAAAATAAGTCTCTGGACTACATATTCCATGTAGGTCTCGTATTCATTGACATTACGGTGGATGGAATCTAGATAATGACAATGAACAATTGTATTTTATGGCTTTTTAAAAATTTCCAGAAGAATCTTGACTTTTGATTTCAATTTCTCAATACATCAAGTCTGAAAAGTACAGCATAGCACTAGAAATGGGGCTCACTCGCACTGATTGTTCAAGCAAAAACTAACTGATGAGTCAAAAGTCAGATATATCCATTCTTGTGTATGACATTGGATTATCGTATAGTGGGATTGCTTTACTACACTTTTGAAATATTTTACATCGTAATCATTTTCTGAAGAAGTCTATGAATATGCAATTAACACAAATTAAGATAAAGTTGTAGGGCTCACAATTGAAAAATGAAAAGTGCACAAGTGAAAAGATTTTGCGTATAAGAGGTTACTTTGCCTACTTGAACTTGACCACAATTGCCTATCGAACTATATCTAATACGGGATGTTATTTTCCTTATGAAGGCATATATAAAATACAGTATACCTAGTTCACAATTTTTATTTAGCATATCTTGAGATCAAACATATTATTTTTTCAGTAATAGTATAAAATTGAATAGAAAAAAAAATCTCATTATGTTCAGTATCAACCATATTGATCTGGAAACAAACATTTACTTGAATTTATCACAATCATGACAGTAAGGTGAAGTCACCCCAAATGATTCGATCAAGTGCATGAGTAATATTTTCCTTATTATTTTTTCGGAAGAACTATATAAAAATAATTTGTATTCCTGATTTAACAATAGAAGATAGAACGTTAATTAAGGAAGAAAGGCTCTCGGATTTTATATATGAGACAGATCTCATCAGTTAATTATAAATATTCACTAATGACCCTGCCTACTTGACAAACTTATAGATGTTCAGACGCTCATCATGTACTCGATGAGGCTATGAGCTGTTGCCCATGGCTGTTTAGTGAGTTCATCGAAATTTATAAGCATAGATAAAACTTCAACTGCAAAGAAGACAGTCTCCGTAGAACATGGATGCCAGCGTTTCATGATACACAGACTCTTCCAATGATAGAGAAGAGGGTTCCGAAAAATCAATTGGGGATAATGATACAGTTCGACTCAGAGTCCCTCTATAAATAAGGAATCATTCAAACCCTACTTCATCTAAGCCTCATAGCAGATTACACATCCAAAATTGCTGCATTGCCTTTGAATATGTCGCAGATGGAGACGAAATGTCATGACCAAAAACCTGTAGACCACTGCTCAAATACCAAATAACCTCATTTATAACCATCTGTCAAAGTTTACAATATTTGAATAATGGGATGATTACACAAAATAATACTATATTCATCAGTCTAACTTTGAAAAATTGATGAAAATGATTCATGGAGGAGCAAAGTTTTTATTTGAACAGAAGAATCTTTAATAATGGATCATATCCCTAGTATTATCAGTCTTATGTCAGTCGAACTCGAGAATATGAAAATATCATTCATTTCATACTGAGATGCTTGGCTCGAGAAATATCACTCTGTATACAAGCTAGCGAAAAGCCATATAATACGGAGCATATGGGTATCGTTGCAATAACTGTCATTAAACAAGACAATAATTTTCCAGTAGTGTGTAATCTCAAAAGTTATCTGAAATACCTCATAACTGCTAACTGTTCATGGGAAATTCATCATATTGACAGTCATCACAACGTTACATGTTACCTGCAGCAGTTCCGTTTACCAGCGATTTTTTTCAACGGTGTTCGTAGCATTAGTGTAGAAAGAAGGTCATTCCAGGATTCTATTCTGCAAGATTTGCGATGTGTTGGGATGAAACGGCTATTGAAAGCGGGATTGTATAGTTACAAGAATTTCGAAAGCCCAGTAGATATAGTATTGTGAGAGGTTGGTATTTTTCACCAGTTGGTTTTGTATTGATCATTTATGTTGTCTTTGTGGTTGAAGACATTCCATTTCTGACGTAAAGCGAAACTATAAAAAGACCACTGGACGAAGGTCATTGGATAGAATAGTTCTTGCCAGCGGTAATATTATAGGTTTCATGAAATTTTCTTCAGTTGAAATAGCGAATATACTATCGAAGGCTTTGTCTTCCGGGTGCACGTTCTCCTTCCTGGAAATATCTGTACATCACTTCACTTATTGATTTTTGTCTGTAAATTTATGATGATATGCTCTTCTGAAAAGCCGTCAATCCTAGTCATATTGGATCATAAACATGAAGTCATCAGTTACCTCAATTCGAAGGATCGAAAGACTATAATCGGGGGTTATATCCCGAGTGCACCAAGTTTAATCGGTTAAAATGTGTGCTGCAATTCCATGATTCTCGAAATTTTGCTTAGCAAATGACTTGAATGTATGATAATTTGATAAAATCCCGAGACCGCAGGTCGAGGGATTTTATTTAAGATTATTATACATGAAAGCATTTGCTTGAAAGCAAAATTTTGAAAATCATGGAAATGCACGCATTTTGGTCGATTGAACTTGGTGAAGGAGGGATATATGTTTAGATTATTTCCAGAAAACATGTAAACTCAGGAAACATCAAAATCGAACACAGGAACAATATAGTACCAGAGATAGTACCTGAAAAGTGATCCAAACGCCCGGTTTATTTCGAACATTTTAATCGGTTAAAAGGTCTAGTGCATTTAATCGCTGTAAAACTCTGTAAAAGCAGTCTAGCCTTCAACTGTTTCATCGTTTATTCGCATTGAGGGAAATAATCATTGAAATAATCATCTGTAATTGCAGAAACACCAACAAGACGAAATACTTTTCTAAATAAAATTCAACATCCTCAATGTTAGTGGTTCCAAAGTCCAGACATGATAGTCGTCTTCCAGGACAGTTGATTCATGGATCATCAGGAGCTGATAATTTTCTGGCACCTTATAGAGAATCAGGTTTCCGAGAAACTCTCCTGGCAAACAATCTTACAAAGAATTTTATCAAACAACTGGATTAGAGCATTGAACTATGCATATATCAATCAAAATATTATAATAGGATATTCATTCATCAGAAAGGGGAGACCTTGGATATGTAATTCAGTTCTTTCATCCAAACCCTTCGAAAAAAATGTCATTTATGATTAAAAATTCGCATAGAGGACCATACAAAGATAATGTCGCTTGCTGCGGCGGTGAAAATAAAGAAGTTTTTATTCAGGTGCAGGCATTATTATAATAATCTATAGTAACACATTGGTAAACAATCAGAGATGTTCATCTATTTATTTTGGAACTTTCTAAAAAACCAAACAGTAGGTTTCAAATATCGTCAAAACAAAAACGAATCAGCTTGTTGAACCTATTCCTGGTTTTGTGTTTCCGGTATTGAAATGGTAGTATATTTCGAATTGTTTCCAATCAGACAATTCCTTCAGTCCGACACTGCCCCCGCATCAAACTTGGCTGTGAATCGCAGAGCTTATAACAGTAAAACCAGCCCGGACGCTCGAAGCTCGATCGGTAATACATAAACCTTCAAAGACGTATCTTTACGAGCTGGCGTATCGTCCACGGTGACAGGATTACGGCCAGAGAATGGACAAAACGATCCTTTCAAATCTGCAGCTGAAAATAATGAGAATAAAACCCGACATCAAAAAGAATATAGCCGCCATTTGTACTCATGAGTCGCGATATATCGTCGACTTCTGTTGCCTTTATTTTCCGCAAAAGTGAAAACGAGCATTTTATTATAGTGGTTTCTTATTGGTTTTCAAATATTTCTTTTTGATGTACTCTGATGGTCGTTGGATCCAACATTGTCTCCGACAAAAAATGATTTGAACACAAATTTTGTAGTTGCCAACGTTATTTATCCTATTATTTTCTGGAAACTAAAATAGCTGTTTGTATAGCAAGGGAGGAAAGTGCTACTTTCCCTCCTGAAGATGAAATTTGCTGTCTGACGCGTAGCGGAGGTCAGTAATCATTCAAGGGAGGAAAAGGCACGTTACCGTCATGTTATTGATTTTTTATTTTCGCCTCCCTCAAATAACAATTCATTTTTGAATGAGATTTTTCATGAAACTAACAAATTAATAATAATTCCAAAATTTAAACTAAGAATTAGGTACATATTCCAGAAAATGAAGCTGAAAAAATGGTAAAACCTCGCAATTTTTTCGTCCGGCACCGATTTGAACAAAAATTTGGGATTAGGCTTATTTTACCCTCTATTTCATTTTCTATACTGTGCCGATGTACGCTTTTTGTTTTTTAGGGGTGAAAACTAACCCTTATTGTTAAAAATTATAAAATAACATTGAAAACCTAAATATGGGTAAAAATAGTTAAATAATGATTGTTTCGTGTTTCAGGATACAATTTCATAATGTTTCAACTAACCCTTGTTAAAAACTACCCTTGAAAACATTGAAATTTTTGTAATATCTTCGAACTTCAGGATACACTGGTGAGAAATCAACGAAATATACACTCGCACACGCATACACGCGAGCAGATGTTTATTCTGCTATGTCTTCCAACATGAATGAAAAAGGTGGAACATATAACGAATAAGGGCCGAATATAAAGGTTATGTAGATTACTGCGCTCCGAAGCGGGTTATTCGAATTTTTCAAAGAAAAAAATTGATCGGTTTTTTAAGCATAGCTCCTTCATTTTAGGTGATAGAGCATTTTTTGTTTTGATTTTGTAGGGCCTTTCAAGAGCTATAAGACGATGTGAATTAAATTACTAATTACTAAGGTCGCTAAATTTTCAAATGGGGAGAGTTTAAAACGATTGAATAAGGTGATTTCAATCGTAAATGTAGGTGTTAAATGGCTATATCTCGCCGAATATTCACTGTACAAAAATCTGCACACAGGAGAATTTTTGTGATCAAAAAAGCTACAATTTAGTACTCTATCGTTTTTTTCGTATCTTTAGTATTATGGGAGATATTTAAACTCCATTTTTTTTTAAATTAGGCATTTTGAATCGGTCAAGCTTAGTGAGTGGATCAATAGTACATATAGAAATAGAATCACAGAAGGGTGGCGATCAATTTCATCTAGTGGTTACTTTGGGGGTTGTTTTCACAATTTTTTTTTGTAGAAAAAAGCGGGTTCCGATCCCATTTTGATCATAAGTCGGTCAATTTTCATACTAGAGAATTTTTTGTTTTTTTTGGAAGCACTAGTTGAATTCTCCAATAAAGATTCTATGAGTTTTTTCGAAAAATGCAAATTTTTCTCGTTATTTCGCTCTAAATTTTCCAATTTATACATTTGACGAAAAAAGCTAAGAATTAATTCGCTGTATCTCAGATCGTATTTGTCGAAGAAAAATAATAAAATAAGCATTGTTTTTGTTTTTTCAAAAGATACAATTTGGCACTTCACACTTTTTTTGATAAAATGCATATTTTTAGAGTTATTCGCAAAAAACTATTAAAAAAGTCGTTTTTTTCGTCAAAATACTGTTTCATTCAACTTCGAATAACTCAAAAAATATTACTTTCACGAGAAAAACATATGCAACATTTTTTCCTTAGAATAACTTTTTCTGTCGATTCCTACAGTTAAAATGTGATAAAAAATTTCCACCCCCGAGATGGAGTGGCAACCATCCCCAAAGCTCTAGCGTACAGCGGCATGATGTAGAAAATGATCCTTTATCTATCTTCTACCTTCTGTGGAAATTTCAAGTGAATCCATGGTGGACGAAAAAATTGCTAGCCAAAATGCTTCATTTTCTGGACTAACAGTATAGCATGCTCCTGGAATTCCGAAAATGAGAAGAAACTACAAAACAAAGAAAAAATAATTAAAAAATGATAAAAAGCTAGCGACGCTTCAATTCGAACCAACACCTACAATGCCTACAAACCTAACATGAAACGAGTTCAAAGTTTGTATGGGACGACGTGATTCTACTTAAAATTTTGCAAAAATATTCTTTAACGGAATAGATGGAAGACGTGTTTTGTATTCTATTAAAATAGGGGTTGGAAAGGATTAGAAAGTTATTTTAGGAGTTAATCAAAGCACAGCCTAAACCATTGATCGAAGACATCTGAAACAAAGAGGGCGTGTTTTTTGTATGACGTAGGAATACGATAAAAAGGGGTTTTCCGAAATTCCATCCCTAAGGGGGTGAAAAGCGGGGTCAAAATTTGTATGAGACAACGTTCTTCAATCTACTTAAATTTTCATTAATATTCTTCAACAGAATTCATGGAAGATGTGTTTCGTATTTTATTGAAATTCGTTGTTCAACGAGGTAAAAAATGGATTTTATAGCGTTCTCGACTTCTTTCAAACGCTCCGCTCTTTCGAGTGCGTCCAGAAGGCAGAGTTGTGATGAGCGTGATCAAACTTAGTACTAAGAACTACACAATATAATTGCAACACAAAAATAATTGAAACACACTTGTCACTAGTCGATTGGAATAATTACCTTTCGTTTAATAATCGGGATGGAAATTTTCAGAATTAGTAGAAATTACCTGTCAACAAATGATATGTTTTAAGGGTAAGGTTTTTCTGCCCCAGTATATTAAGTCTGGGCACATGTTCGAAAACTGTAAAGTATCGATAACAATAAAATTATTTATCTGTCTATTCATTCAATAATTCACTTTTTATTAGGTGAACCATCCAAAATGACTGTTTAACATCGACCCCATTTTTGTATCTTTGTTCTGAACAATTCAATAGGGACCGACATCCAGGAGATTAATGCGGGGTTTCACCTGCTCGCGCTTATCAACCTTCCTCCCTAATCAAATATAATGAGAGCTAATTTTTGCAAAAGTTTTGTCGGTTCTTCCGCCCAGGAGAATAGTTGGTGAAGTAGAGGGACTGCTGGCACGCTTCTAAATGAGCAGAGAGATTCGAGAGTGACGGCCGCTTTGTCATTCATGCAAAGGGCCCGGTAACAATTCGCGCCTCGCTAATAATAACGACGTAACGTGCTAATGTGATGAATAATTAACGTCATTCGTTCGAGTGCGAACGAGCGTGGCTGCTCGTGACGGACAGGAAATGTTTCGGTGAGGAGAGTCGGGAACAAGAAGAAGTCGAAATACCGAACTGAAAAGAGCAAGTTGCTTTTCAGTCATATCAGTTTTGTAGCTGACTTGGTTTGTAACCTGGAACATTAAAAAATTATTCAATCTTCTCAAATGTAGAAGGCTAGTGGGATTTCGAGGTAAACAATACGCCCGCTGGTATTAAGTTTCGAACAATGTCAAAGTATTGTCAAAGTATTACATCGAGAATGCTGCCAACCGAAAGCCAAAGAATGGAAGACGCAAAATTTGAAATTAGTGCAACTGCGTTAATTTCATGCCCTCATCATCGGTTTTAAAATTTTATACCACTATAGATCACTAATCTGAAAATTGTTCGTTCTAAAATTGTTCGTTTCCGTTAACCAGCTGACGAACGTCAACCCTCAGAAGTCGAAACTTGTGCAAACAATGGTTTAACGAGGCCTTGCCTTTTAACGTGCGATTACCCCGCACGGTGGCCCGGAGGGGAATCGAACCCGGGTCTTACGCTTGAAAGGCGAATGTGCTAACCTCTACACTACCGGAAACCACTAATCTACCGCTATAAATGTTGATGTGCTGATAAAAGTTCTTCTTCAACATTGAATCACTAATATTCGAATTTAACGATCGATAAATATATAATGATTGATGTATGATATACTCATCTAGTTGACGTTTGGGTAATGCCAATTTTATTCCGATTCAAAAATTAAATTGGTTGACAAGCCATTTGGAAAAAAAATATCGGTACATCAATTTCATTATTCGACTCCAACTCTCTGAAACGCTCGTTTCTTTTCATTAAGGTTTTGGCTCAAACGTGTGTTGGGATTATTCCAATGGGCTCATTCAGCATTTTTTTTTATTTCTAATTCAAAAGTACTGGACTCAAATAATCTAATACCAAAAATGTTTCTTTTATTCACATGTTTACAGCCTTAAATTAATATTTAAAATCCGTGGCGTATAAAGGGGCGTGGCTTATTGTGACGTCACTATACGTACGGCCGATGGGGCCGATGGGTATTGTTTATTAGTAAACTCAGGTCAGTTTCGTTGAGTGTGACTGTATGTATCGTGAGGTAACTGTCGTTTGATTTTTGAGGATAAGAGTTTTCAAAAGTTGTGTTCAGTTATAATCTATAATGCACCGTGACAATTATGCATTTTGATTCTGTATAAATTTTTCTCCGGTTCATTACACATGACACATCTTGTTGTTTTTTTTTTTAAGGGGGTTGAAAGGGAATTGGAAAAAAAAAAAAAGAAAGGAGGGGAACGGGAGAAAGGGAGGGGAGGAGAAGGGAAAAGAGAAAAAAAAAAAAAAAAAAAAGAAGACGAAGCACGGAGCAAAGAGGGAGAACAAGGCCAAGAATGAGGTTTTCCGATTCCAGAACCAGATGGATTGTTTCTTTTGTTGTTCTGAATTGATAGTATAAAAATTGAGAAATTACGAAACAGGAGTTGAAAATTGTCTGAAATTATGTGAAAATGTCGAAATGCCCTTTGTCACGAAGTTTCGATTTGACCTGCGAATGATGTTGCCCTAGTCAGAAAAAAACGCACCATCATTTTTTTTGTCTTTCTTCACGCCTCTTTCCCCTCGGAAAGTGAAAACATTAGAAAATTTGTCAAATGAATATTAAATACACGACCATATTTGTGGAGAAAAGGGAGTTTCAGGAACGTGATTTTTAGACTTTTTCAATTCGAATCTTGTGAAATATCTAAAAAATCAAACATTATACTTTCAAGTCATTTATTTTTATATAATTTTGAAAGGAGATAAAATATTATAATATAATATTTTGGGCTTTTTTCCGAAAAAAAAAATTTCTCGTCAAATTCTGAATAATGCTTTTTTGTGGCAAGTCAGTATGATAATGGATATCAGCAGGAAAACTGAGTTTTTTTTTTTCGAATGAAAATCTTCAAATTCAATTTCAAGACCATCGTATTTTCCATGCTAATTATCGAATGAAAATCTTCATATTCAATTTCAAGACCATCGTATTTTCCATGCCAATTATTTTTTTCAATATCTTAGATTACGACAGAAAATGATTAGCCAATAATAATTCGAGCCTGAAATTATCCAAGGTATGTATATTCACCATAAAAACAAAAATCACGTCACTGAACAGAATGAATCGCAAAATAATTTCCAGAGCATAATATAATTTCATCTTCTAAGTAATGTTTTCTTCAATAACATTCTGCAATTTAGACTTGAGCCTGCTATTGATCCATAAATAATTCACCAATTTCACGCGACATATAAGGAAAACCTGAACGTCTGTTATTTGGAGATGATTCATAATGGTATTGGAAAATTATCACCACAATAACTGCGTCGAATTAACTTGATGAAATGATCAGGATACAAAAAGTAAACCAGAAAAAATGCACCCAGTATCTGAATGCACCATAACTTCTTAGAATATTGAGTATTTGTGGCAATTCAATATATGGTTCATTGGATAGAAATAGACTCGGAAATAGATGTTGTTTGACATTCAGGTACCGATTTCCACCCATTCCCCTAAAAAGAAAACGAAATTTCTTTCAATTGTTAGAGAGGAATCTCTTGTGGAAAATTGAAACCTTTGTTATGTTAAATCATCGGATCTATTGCTTCAGTTAGAAATGCCAACTCGGTTGGTGAAAAGCGCGTCGAGCGCGAGAGTTCTCCGTTTTATTTATTGTGAAAATTGTGTATGTATTCGTTCGTCATTTTACATCGATAGCAAAACAATATCCAAACTTGAGCTGAATGGGAATCAGCACGGTGTTCTTGAGATATATTCATCTTCAAAAAATAAAAGATATTCGTATAATCCTTGATTAATTAGGAAACATTTCTATTACCGCATGAAGTTCGAATAAAACATTTACCTACTTCAATCTCTTCTACCCTATACGTATTCAAATAGACTATACTTCCTGAGTGGTTCTACTGGTGGGAAGCAGATGCAATAAACTTATTGCAGGATGTTCATTACATTCGAGGTTACTGTACTCGTCTCTAGTCGCACCATGGTCTCACAGAACTTTTCCAATATTCACACTAAAATGATAAAATTCACCTCTGCCTCTAACTGCTAAGCTCTCTTCCCATTTTCCTGGTGAGTTATATTCGTAATGACGCTGTCAGAATGCTTTCAACTCGGACCAAACCGTTATATCCCTAACAAATGGCACATCCGGTCACATATATATGGCCACTCTCAGTAACAGTGAAAAATTGAATGACATGTAAGGCCTTGTTCTCGTGAATGCATGCCTACTTCTTGAAACAGGAATGTTTTATTTGCATTTCAAAATTCAGAACAACATTATCTGAACAATAAACTGATGATAAGGAAGAAGCAATTCTAAGACCTGTAATTTTTTTGCTTGTAGAAGCTGTTCATGAACGTTTGAAGAGAATACCCTTAGTATCACCAGCATATGCAATATGCCAAAACTTAACTTACAATTGAGTACAATATTTTTCGGTAGGGGTCGTACCGGAGTTATGAAATTTCCTATGATCATTGGAATATAAAACTATACGTGATGAAATGTTTTTGTGGATTTCCACGATCACGATCTTTATGTTCAGAGTATACCAAGCTCAGGCTCATACATTGTAACAATTCTGCTTGGATACGTTCGTCGTATTCATTTATTGCCAAAACTATTCATTATTCATAGCTCAAATTCTCCTATGGACGACAATATAAAAAATCCTGAAATACCCAAAGACCGACGCGTTTTAATGACTGATTGGGCTGGAATTTACTATCATTCCTTACATCTGATCGTACTAGAAATTGCACGATGAGGAGTATGAAAGTCTTATTATACTTAACTCGGCCAAGTCTCGACTTCTGGGGAATGTGAATAATATAAGATGCAGGAAAGTGCACTGCCCTTATACCATCCATAGCCGATATCTATTTCCAACAGCAGAACCTGAATTGGAGCCATACGGAAGTTTTTCAATAGCTTGAATGTCTTCACTGAAAAATCTCTGATTGAGTTTTGGAACGAAAGCGGCAAGAGGGAATAAGTTCTCATTACTTCAAGAAACAGACGGTCTTCTGCGTCATTATTAATATAATCTAGAATAGGAATATATATTGCCCTGCAGAAATAGTCTTCACCGGATTGAGTAGGTCAGTTATGATAGGTAGATAGATATTTATTTGCCATTAAAGTGCTACAAGGAACACAACATTTTGTCACGAAAACTATTAATGTAAAACTATAAAACAAGAAGAGTGTACATGTTTGAATATATAGAATATCCATTTGTTAGTAATATCACACATTTCCATGTCCAGTAGACATACAGATAGAGACTACAAAATGAACGGCCATTATATTTATTTATAACTGCTTTCTCACAACGAGACTATCAATATCTTGCAAAAAATTCATTAAGGTTATAAAAACTTTTCTCAACTGACAGCGTTGCATTTTTTTCTGAAATTATTTATTGTTGTAGCTGAACAGATTTTCAAAGGCAGTTTCTTGTATATGTCTCTCTGTGTCTCTCCTATGTCTTTCTGTGTCCGTCTGCTTCCTCAAAGAGCTGTCAAAAGTTTTGTTTTAGGACACTCATCGTATCATTCATACCGTATTTTTTAAGCCTGTTTTGAGTCAGTAGAGCTCTCTTCAAGGATGTATTCGTACCTGAAATATATAATAAGATATGTCAGTCACAATATGTTTGTTTTTTTTTGGTAAAACATGAATATATCATCACCTGTATCACGTTCTACAGTGAAATATTTTTTCGGCAACCGTCCGGGAAGTGGGTCGGTTGCCGAAAAAATAGTGTACGCAACACGAACGAAAACAGTTTTTTCGGACTCGCAGACTTCCAGGACTCGCCTACGGCTCGCCCTAGAATTTTGTCTACTCGTCCAAAAAAACAGTATTTTCCGGACTTGTTACGTAAATTACTATTTCTCTCATCTCCGATGTAGTTTCGCACTAACTTTTAAAATTTGCATTAGTATGGTATCAATCATTGTTATTCACTCACTCTTACCTGTAAGGCACGTTGTGAAAACTTTCGAAAGGTCTGCTTTTGTCTATTTAAATATCTGAGCAGTGTATACATTTTCAAGAGCTCTTTGGTTCACGTTGATCTTGCATTCACCCAATTTCCATATATGCTCCAAGTTCTATAGAGAAAAGTGTCGGCACAGTGAGTCTGAACGGTATATTAGTAATGTATACATTCATACAAACCACAATCCCCCTTGGGAGTATTTGTGCTGGCCCTTTTTGATGAATTGAGTGCAAGCTACCGTCCTAACCATAGATCTCTCTGACTATGTACATACGATAGCACTTCTTGATGACGAACAGGTAAATGATTTGCCGACTCAACTGTTGGTGATATGACATAAAAATCACAAGCTTTTTTTTCAAAGAACTATAGGTACATACAACATTAATTGTTCTCCAGAAGAATTTTCACTAATGCAAACAAATATAAGTCTGTAAAACCGAAATCAATGTTCTATTGTTCATTGATAACAAAGGAGGGTCAAACGATTCGTTCAATAAATCAATGTTCCGGACTCTGGAAAAACCTAAGAAAGAACCGACGATAGATAAAGCAAATAAAGACACGCCAAAGAGGCGCCTGCCGCACATCCCTCGTTGCTATAGCGACGGCCTCATTCGATTTTGATTTATCTGGTGTCTATGAGGAATGAATTCGCTTTATATCCCCGGAAGAATTCTGGTTATTGTTATTGGCCATATCTGCTTTTTTCTGTAGCTCAATATGTTTTCTGATTTATACGATAGTGGTGCTTGTTTTGCCATTTTGGATTATGTTTTCTGGATCGTATTCGAGGATTTATTTTCTATTACGGAATGAATTATTGGTTAATGGAATAGTGTAATATTTTTAGACCCATTCAAATAACTGAAAAGAATCAGTTCTCCAATGAAATATATGAGGAGCTCAAGGTTGCAACAAATTTTTGAGATGAAACCATTATGACTATGATCAAACTGAGCAACTCTTTTCAGTCTTCGATCTGCTCTTCAATGGAAGTTCAAACGAGTATGAAGTCAAATTAACTCCAGATTCCAGAACTGAATAGATTGTTAAGAAATATTTGAGATGGGAGCCAGGTTGCACCCAGATTTCGTAACACCCACATCTCCGAACAAAACCGAATGATGTACTTTAGCAAAATTCATCCCTTTTGTCGATAGGCCAACAACGAATGTGTAAAGTTGGGTAAGGTTAGTTAGGTTGTGTTGGGTTGATAAAAAATTGCAGATAATTCGGTGAATTTTGCAACCAGTATCATTCTGTTTTGTTCGGAAACTGTAGGTGTTACGAAATATGGGTGCAACGCAGCGCGCCCTTTGAGATCACAATAATAATATCATCTGATTTCGTAATCTACTACTTTCACATCGGCAGCTTTCAGGTTCAATTATTTGGTCGAATGTTATTTATTAGGTGATATAAATTAATGATTCAGAATATTGAGTCTAATAATAGTGGGGTTTCAATGGATCCAAATGTTTTTTCTGGCTAACATATTGTTCACGATAATGTAAACGATATCCATACCACTATTATAAGGTTAGTCAATGAAATTATTAAGAGTAAACATAACAACATTTTCCTTGGTCTCAACATGGATACTCGAGTGTGAAGTACATACAATTAATCTGATCAGAAAACTAGCCTCAGGTTGCTAATGTTCTGAGAATTTTCAAATACCGCATATTTTTCGCTGATTGATGATAATATCACATATGGAATCGCTTTCCGGGAAGTATGCTCTGAAGAGCTTTTATAAATGATATTTGTGCTTCAAAAAAGAGTAGTACGGTACATCTGCAAAGCAGGTCTCAAAGATACATGTAGAACCTTATTCAAAGCATATGGAGTTCTAACAGTTACCTCAATATTTATTCTTGAGACAGTTTGTTTGATAATGAGAAATAAATCTTCCCTTGGCAGATCTTCCATAACTTCATACAACACTCGTCAACATGACAGTAATATAGATTTCCCCATTCCAACTACTTCACTCATTAAAGATTCTATTATTAACAATGGAATCAAGATGTTTTATCACCTACCAGCCGCAGGGAAAAAGATCGAGAACTATAGACGGAAAGTAGGTGAAAAAATCTTCTAGGTGAAAAAGCATATTATTCCATTTTTTGATGGCCTATCCTTCGAATAATCATAAACCAAACTGAAAAAGTAATATATACTCATTTCATTCGAGTTTGTATATATTGATATTCAATTTACATTTTCACACATGAATGTTGTATATGATTTTCACTATTATTTCTATTTCACTTTCTATATTAATGCTTTGTCAATGAGAATTATTTTCTTCTATGAATAAAGTATATATTTTAACTTGACTTGACTTGAGGTACATTTTCCAAATTTTTTTGTTTGTAAGGGATGATCTTCGGAAATACTGATCCTATCATAAAAATTATTTCACTAACATTGAGCTACACTATTCAGGAGTGATATGGGATATAACTCCTCATGATTGAACAAAAAAATCAGGTAAAATGAATGAAAAGCGGGCGGGATGTGATGCTTCACCGGCGTGCACTGACAAAATGGTTCGCTTCGACTTCTATCCAGACGAAGTCGCGGGCAAAAGCTAATAATCCTATATAACACCATAATATGTATTCACTTGAAATGATAAGTGAAGGCTAGGCATGGTTCATTTTTACTTTCTATGAACAATAAATATTTTAAAGAATATCATCACAAAAATAATAACACTATTCATCTTCACTTCTGATCATCTGAACAACTTGAAGAAGTTCTCTATGAGGCTATTTTAGCAATTGTAAAATGCATTAGATTGATCACTTCGAATCAGTTTCTTCAATCGTACCCACTAATCTCATGCAATATGTTAGATAGCATACAAACATGTATATATGTTTGATTAATTATAGGTATTCTTCTAACCCTCTTTTCAATAGAAATGCTCACCTGCGATATCATGCTTTGAAACTAACAAAAGTGACATATATCTGTGCCGTATAAGTGATTTCGGTAATTTTAATTTTTCCCAAAATATCCTCTCGCTAAGCGCCCCGAAAGTATAGATTTAAAAAAACGTTTTTTCTGATAACCTTCGTTTCTAAGAAAATAAAATTTTGCACTCTATATGAAATGGATATATGTTATGTCATTAACATTTTCAGAAGCTCTGATTTCTGTTAAGAAAGTTCAATTGATTCGAAACTAGAAGCTACTCCATCATAGTTTATAGCTCGTAATTTGCATTAATCACAGAAATCCATTAGATGAAATTCAAAGTAATGTTTGAACTAATCTATCGATAGTGCCCAATGTTATTTGAATAGGAATTCAATTGGAATCTAATCAATATATTATGCAAAAATCTTGTCTCTAGGTTTCCAGAAATATAAAAACTCGAGTATTCATGTTTTGGGAGTAAGAAATGAAAACATCATGCATTTCTTCACGAACAAATCTTGACTTCCTTGTTCACCAGTGAATGTGAAAATGTACGTAAAACCACTCTAGACAACGATTGGTCATGATATCAATATTCCTCGAGACGAAAGATTTTTGCCACCTTCAGCAATTAAAGGCCACAACAAAGCCATTTTTCTTATTCAAAGTGAACTGAAGCAGGCAAGACGACGTAAAAAATGGACCCGCATCCTTCAAGTAAATGAGAAAAGTTCTTGACAGATACTGAAATATTCATGACCCTATAGGAATCCATCGGAATGGGCGTTCTACTTCTCTCCATGGTTGCCGCTTATGAGAGTTTTTCTTGCAATGCGGATTCTTTTTTAACAAATTCCAGGAAGATTATCACTGAAATGAGTTTCACAAAGCCTAGAGATTCCTTTCTTATTATACTCAGAGGCTCTTATAACGAATAGCTGTCATACTTTCATACTACAATGAAGTGAACCAAACACTATATCCTTCCACCGAAGTCCTTCATTAGTTGACACCAACTCCCTAAGCCATTACCCAAAACTCATTCTCAATCATACAATAATCTGAATAATGATATGGGTCATGCTCCAAAAACAGCCATATGAGACTGATGAGACCAAGGTCGTATCGAGACAGTTATTTATAATTTGATTTATGAGCGAATTGGTTTGGTATAGAGAATATCTAAGACTTGGACGTGTTTCATAAAAGTACAAGTCTTGTAGCTACAAGAGAAAGACAATACAGGTACAGGCGAAAAACGAGTAAAACACAATTATTTATCATCGTGTTTCTTTGTGTTTCTCTTGTATCTACAAGACTCGTATGTTCATGAAACAGGCCCCTATATGGTGGTGGCAACTGGCCAGCGTTAATCTCGGCAAATTACTATGAATACGATTGCAAATTTGTATTGTTTATAAATCATAGTCTATAAGTATACCATAGACGCGTTAGGACTGGATGACTGCTTTAGCCTTGCTATATGACAGAACATTGTTGAATCATATCTATCACAGGACCGTGTCTGGAGTTTTTAATCAGAGCCAGGGCAGGTAGTTGCTAATTATTTTTTTTTTATGATCAATAACTGGAGATTGAAAATAGTCATATTCAAATTTGAGGGGGCGGATCAATACAGCTACCTAGCAGTGGATATAAAAATGTTATGCTTTCACGAATCAAATTTCAGATTTCCGCTTTACGCGCTCAATCCCTAATCATTTCATAATATATTTTTTATATACATTGTGTCCGACCTGCAATATTCGGTATTCATCACCGGATGTTTAGTTATTCCAATTGGTTCTATAGACTATTCAGTCATTCTATTACTTGAACAAACATAGAATTGAGTTATATCTATGTCAACAATAAGCATTTCTCTGTCTAACTTTTGCACGAGGGGCAATTCGAGTAGTTTTTATATTTATGATATTTCCATATATCATCTTAATAATATGAAATTTGCCTCCAGAATATTTCGTTCTGGAAATATATTCGACTGAAAATGTAGAAGCTATGATGTTTCGTAACCTATTTCAGGTCAACCAATGTTACATCACTGCTAACAACAACATGGCAACCGAAGACTTTGACACACGTTTACTTCCTATCCTTTTTCGTTTTAGGATAGCAGATTGATATTTAAGAACTTCTTGATCCTCAGCTAGCACAATTTTTGACACTGACGTAGGTTTCCAGCTGTTTCTCAAATTTTATTAACAACTGGCATTGCCATTTGATTTTGTTTTTCTGTAATATCAAACGTATATGTTTCCGATTCGTTGACAATGGTAAGTAGTTTTTCATTTATTTTTTTGAGTCCACGTATTTTATTTTTATGCTAGGTTGCTTCTTTGTTTTCTCTTATCGTATTGTCGAAGGTTACTAACAAAAAAACTATGAAAACGCATAAATATATTGCAATTTGCATGAAAACTATGAATATTACAAACTTGATATTTCTTGTAGCGCTTCTCTATTATGTGCTTGAATACTAGATTCGACCCTCGTATTTGACTCCGAGTTTGGCAACCCTGCATTCTCTCCAGAGTGCAGTCGCTCTTCTAGCGCGATGGACGAGAATGCTCATTTTATGTCGAAAACGATTTACTTTAAACGAACTAAAATTAAGAGCTGATAAAATTCACTCGAATTTACTTCGTCGCTCACTTTAATAAGAATGAATATTTAACTGTCTGTCCAGATACTTTTCGCGAGGATTTCGTTCGTCTTTACTTTGATTGCCCAGATTTTATGATCGGCGAAAATGGATGCTGTACTAAAAAAACTCGTTTTTAAGAAGTAGTATCTGGAATTTGGACGAAAATAGAATGAAGACGTTGGATCGATTGGTTTCATTGGGAATTTATTTATACAGCAGATTCGATGGGTTTTTCCTGGCGCAGAAAAAACTTTTTGGGTGATTTGAAGTTGATTGATGAATAATAATGTATATTGTATATTTGGACAAACTTACCCTTCATCGAATGTTCTGAAGCTGGGTTTATCCTTCACAAGAAACAACAATTCAGGAGAAAATTCAATGAGTCCTTCTACATTCTAAACAAAGACGTTTTCACTCACCCAACTGTGTGGAAACCACTCATTCGACAAATGAGAATCGAATGATAACGAATCATTGCACCAATTCCCATTTGGCTAATATATAAGTAAGCTATTCCACCTAGAAAATGTTCAAGGCAATTTCTCATTCAGCCCCTAGCAATCGAAATTCGTGTTGTGAATACAATCAACTCGAATCGAAATCTTGTTTCAATATTTATGATTATTATTATTCTTTAGTTCCTTTATTATTTTGATTCCTTATTGGATGTATTTTTTTTCATTTATTCGATTGACTTCCTGCCCATTTGTTCTCCTATCATTTCTTTTTCTTTGCTCGAATCGGTTTCAATCAACACTTTCTCTACCCTATACGTTTTTTACAATTTCAATCAAAGAATATTATTCAAAGAACGTATAATGATGACTAACATTGACGAGGTGAAGTTCACGGCCAAAATCATCGTATAATAGTCATTATACACGAGTGGAATAATACTATAATTTATCCACAAATGAAAAAATGTTTGTTTTCCTGTTGGAAATTTCTGCTACATTTTTTTATATGCAGATTCACACAAAAGGGAAGCCCTGTGATGTTCAAAGAACACCGCGTAAATCAAGGGACAGGAGATACGAATTAACATTTACTTTGAATTTCTGAAGTTTGTAAGCCTCAGGAAAAACCCCTCTTGGCAAGGAGTTCCAAACCTCAGCTGTTCTATTGACAGAAGATCCCTGAGTAAGAGAGGTTTGACATTTTCAAATTCACAAAAAAGGAGTGGGAATTGTGTACTCGTCGAGTCATCCGTGTAGATATTGCCAAGCGGGGAACGATTGATAACAATTCGGAAGAGCATCGACCGTGAAAGTATCTATAGAAGAGAGTCTTCGACCCTTCTACGATGTTCCAATGAATTATATACATATTTTCAGAAACACCATTATTTTATTCTAAAAAATATTTCACACAATACATTATTGTTCATCTATATACAGTACATAGTTCGAAAATTATTATCGTATAATATCTCATAATAATTGACACAAAAATACACGTACTCACATTAACAAATATCACGTATCTAATCGTACAAGATGTAATTTATATCATATAACATTTACTTATAAGGATTAATATTGTGATATTTGAATTGTTGGTCAAGTGAATCGCGGAGATTGAATCAATATCAAAACAATCTGATATAGCTAAATCACGGAAACATCTCACAGCAGTGCTCAATGTCTCATTAATCACTCCCGTGATTGATTGGTATCATTAAGGTCGAGCAAGCAGACGTATAATGGGTACACTGTACAGTAGTCGTGAATATAAGATTATTAGCAATAGAACATGATGTCGAAGTCCTGGTGCTTTGTTTCACTTTATAACAAAATACATTAAGATAATCGAATATATTTACTTACTATTCATGTCGATCTAACTTTGGAACAATGTTGATGAAGAAAGATACCGGGTCCCCACTGCTTAGACAATGAATGGAATAGATGAAATTTTCAGATCTATTTTGGGAAAAATTGCAATATCAGAACAACACAAAAAATTTGGGAACAAGTTTCACTTCCTTTAAAAATGGGTGGAATCGGCTCATGCAGAACTGATATATCGTGGCCAGCATACTTGAGTTAATCATATGCTACCACATCTCTGGTAAAATGAATACCAAAAAGAAGTAATGATGCTACTTCAAGTTCACGAAAGGAGGTGCTAGAACGATTCCTGAAGATACCTGGAGCGGAAGAATCTAAATTTGAGAATGTCCACAAGCAGAGATCTTGGAACGAACCAATAATGTTATATCACCTGGAGAGAATTTCGGAAAATACCGAGAGTGCTTGAGATAGAGCAAGACTTCAGGCACTAAGAGAACATGGGATCAGAAAAGTGGCTCCAAGTCCTTCCTGCCAATTTGTGAATGAATTTTCTCCAGACTGAAACCGATTAGAACTTCAAATATTGATCAAACACTAAGACCAGACGAAATGACTCTGGTACCATGGAAAAAGGGTTGAGAAATGAGTTTTAACGTCCCATGTGTCGACGTTTTCGCTTAATCAAATATGAGAGATGCCATTCCAAGCTACAGAAAATTTACGGAACGACCGGAGGAAAACAAATTCAATAAATATGAATCATGAAAAAAATATTATATTGTGAAACCAATGGCGTTGAATACCCTCGGTGATTTTGGAACGAATTGTTTAAATTCGACTAGAACAATTGAAAAGAGAGATCAAGGACATAGGAACGGAGAATTTGACAGTTTTTCCTCTACAACTACTGAGAGTGGAGATACAGAAAATAATTATTTTAATTTTTTTGATTATTATTTTTTGAAACTAATTTCCTTCTATTGGTCATAATTACACATATTGAATGTAGTGATCCAACTACTTGAAACCCGAGAGCTGCACTATTTATCTAAGAAAATGTATTATCGGTTTCCTTACAAAACATCGATTGTAATATTCATCACAATCAAAACATCAGTTTATTTTCCGAATAAGATATTCGATTTTTTTTTAATTCAGCAGAACTATCAACAATAGTGATTCTTTCCTGTTCAGTTAGAAATGGAGAGAATATAAAATGAATTGTAATCGTCACCGACAATTCAGTAAAAAAAATCCATGAAGCTATTTTTTTAGTTTAATTCTCGTAATGAACACATAAAGTTACTGAGAGTCCATTAATCCTAGGGTGATTCTGATCATCTACCGAAAAAAACATTTGAAGTTTTTCAATTATCCAGAAAACATTAACAATGACAAAACAACAGTTTGATTGATCTAGGAAGTATACGATCGAATGCTAGATATTTGTAGCAATAATCAACACCTCTATGATATAGAGTTCTCACAGTCTTTGGCTCTGTGTTCTGCATGTTCATCTTCGAATGATGTAGATAAAATAACGGGAGATCTTGGCCGTTTGGGAAAAGCCTTGAACCAACTCCACTAAGTTGAGCATTATTACGAAGGTATAATAAAAGTTCAGCTGATAATTTATCGACAGGTTTCTCGTCTTTTGCAGTAAAAAACAGTGGTCTGCTTTCCTCTGTGTCCTGGAAGCAGTAATCCCGATCCCCAGCTGTAGTTCAGTTCAAAATCGATGAACAATATCAATCGGAAGATGAAAGAATAACAGTGCTAACAATCTAAAAACATGATGCCTGGTGATAGCGTATGGTCTTAAAATAAACCTACCTTTTATGTATGATGATGATGCTCCCCGGCTTCACATGGTTTGTAATGACCTCTATCTCGTAAAATGGTCACGGATTCTTTTGTGGATGAAACATATTGCAACTCACTCGAATAGAATGATATAATTAATTTTCAGGTACTCGGAAAATATAAATAGAACGAAAAACAAGCTCAAAATACTAAATCCTAAACTTATAACATAACTCTTTTCAGTTTATTTGAAGTAAAGTTCAGTTCATCACCGACAATCTTGCACAAAATCGGAGTATTAGCCGGGACCCGGGACGAAAATCTGCTCGTTGATCTTCGTTGATTTTCGGTTTCCGACGAAGTTGAAATTTGAAGTGAAGCCCAATATTTCAATATATGCGGCGACAAATTAATAAAATGGTGGGACCATACCTTGCAGGTCGTTGAGGAATCTTCTTTGAAGCTAAGTTCTTCTTTGGATTCAAGTAGCTCTGGATTTTTCGCACTTTTAATCACTTTTGTTAGTTTATTGGGAATCTTCCGGCTTGACGCCTCGTTGTTGCGTCTCCCCTCTGACAGCCCCCTTGACAACCTCTTGCCTCCTTGATTTCCGCGTATGGCGTAATTGTCATTTAAATATCAAAAGAACTATATACTAAGTATTCACTATATAAAATAATAGTAGCCAGCGACAGAAACGTATCAAGGGATAAATTAAGTAGTAGTTGAAATACAAATGAACCCTAAAATGATATAGGCGCGGTACATATCCCCCCAATTGAATTAAGTTCCCTGTGAAAATTATTCAATTCTCAAAAAGACGATTATGGTCAGAAAGTTCGATAGGCTGGTGGTAAGGCTTCAAATTGACAATATTTTGAACTCCAAGGGATAAACCGGTACTGTCTTCTTCAATCTGGTAGGAATTTGGGTTAACCACTTTAAGGACAGTACAAGTTCCTCTATATAATAAGAAAAATTTTTTAATCAATCTTTCCTCTGCTACTGACTGAGAGTGAGATCGAACCAACACTTTATCTCCCACAACAAACTCCACTAACTTATTCTTAGATCGTTCATGTCGCAATTGTCGCTTTGCCGCTTTTGTTAGTAATTTTTCCCTTGCTAGGTAAATGAAGTCCCGCATTGGTGCAGAAGTTTCCGGAAATTCGATATTTTTAATATTTTGATTTCGACGTGATAAACCGAGTTGCACTTCGTTAGGAGTGAGGCCTGTATTTTCGTGGATGGCCTGATTCCACCAATCTCTGATTTGTGTTAGCACTGTAGCCCATTTTGTATGTTTTTCATAACAACATGCGCGTAATAATCTTCCGATTTCCTTATTCACACGTTCCGTTAAATTTCCTTGTGGAAAATACACAGATGTGTGTATTACTCGTACACCATTTTCTGATAGTACTTGTCCCCACGCGATACTTGTGAAGCATGAACCATTATCACTCAAAATAGCATGAGGTTTACCAATTGAATTAAAATATTTGTTCATTAAACAGTTGAGGATACTCTTCGTTGTACCCCTGCGCAATGGATACAATGAAACAAATTTACTGAATGCATCGATTGCTACCAGCAATACCGTTGCACCTCCTCGCGATTTTGGTAAAGGTCCCATGAGATCAACACATAATAACTCGTTTGGCGCATTAGGTAACACACTGTGCATTTTTCCATATGATATTTTACTTTGCTTTGACTTTTGGCATAAGTCACAGCTCACAACTACTTTTCGAATGAGTTTTCTCATTTTCGGACAAAAATAAAATTTTGAAAGATACGCATAACACTTTTGTGCTCCAAAATGACCATTATTATAATGCTCGTCAATGATCAAGGTGTGTATAAAACTTCGTGGAATACATAGTTTCCAACCTGGATTATTTTCAGTGCCTCGCCGGAATAACAATCCTTTATGAACGCAAAACCATTTACGAGCTCTTTCGTCAGTTCCCCCTTCAATTTGTTGTATTATTCGTTTACAAAAATCATCTGCATGTTGACTTGTTTCCATACCTCGAAAATGCCTTTTTATCAACTCAGAAGTAGTTTTGGAATCCACAGCAAAAATATGTATTTCTGAGTCAGGTAACTCAATTAAATCTTTCCTACACGAGTTGATAGGAAACCGTGATAAGGTGTCCGCGACAATATTTTGAGAACCCTTACAATAATTGATATCAAACTCGTATTCCTGGATGAATAATATCCATCTGGATAGTCGCGAACTCAAGAGTTTACAAGTTTTCAAAAATGTTAAAGCCTTGTGATCTGTGATCACAGTGAGAGGTCTACCGAGTACAAAAACGCGCCATTGCTTCAAAGCTACTACAATAGCTAATGCCTCTTTTTCTGTAACAGTATAATTGAGCTCTGAAGCTTTCATTGTACGACTATAATATGCAACAACTTGCATTTCTTTCGATTCAGGACAGAGTTGAGATAAACAAGCTCCCAAACCATAAGACGAACTATCAGTATGAATGTAAAATCTGCGATTAGGGTCGGCGTGAACCTGCATCGTGACTTGAAGAAATTTTGTTTTTATGTCGTTGAATGCTTTATTTTCGATATCCCCCCATGTCCATTTATGACCCTTTTTGAGCAAATGCAATAGCGGATAAGTTATTTCTGAAAAATGTTCAACAAACCTCCTCTCGTAATTGATAAGACCGAAAAACGAGCGTAATTCTTTTACATTTCGCGGTACTCTAATTCTCTGTATTGCTTCTATTCTATTCGGGTTCACTGATATCCCCTCTGGTGTGATGATATGACCCAAAAAATCGACCTTCTTCGTCGCAAACTTACATTTTTTCAATTTGATAGTTAGGCCAGCATCTTCGAACTTCTTGAAAATCATACTCAAATGTTTCAAGTGTTCCGACGGATTACTTGAGAATACCAAAATATCATCAACATATATTATCAGGAAACTATCGAACTCTTCATTCAAAATAGTTTTTAGTCCCCGTATGAAACTTCCCAATGCTGTAGAAATACCGAAAGGTAATTTATTAAACACAAAAGTTTCCCCTTCATATGAAAACCCAGTGAACTTACGATGTTCCTCGAAAATTGACACTTGCCAGTATGACGTTGTCAAATCTAAAGTCGATAAACACTGATTTGTTGAAAATGGGAATTGAAATTCATTTGGGATGGGTGGAACTACGTGATCTTTTATCATTCTTTTATTCAAATGTCGTGCGTCAAGACAAACCCTTACCGAAGCATCCTTCTTACGCACTACTACAAGAGGGCTTACATATTCTGTCTGGCTTTTAGAAATAATCCCCCACTCTAACATTTCGTCTATTTGTCTTCTAACTTCCAACTTGTAAGCATAAGGAATTGCATAACCCTTCAAATAAAATGGAGTCGCGTCCCTCAGAATTATTTTATGTTCGTAACCTTTCATATTACCAGGTTGATCAGAGAAAACAGAAGTAAATGATGACAACAAGTCGAACAATCGCGTTTTTTCGGAATCATCGAACATTTCCGACTCAAATGCAATTTCCTGAATTTTTTCTTTTGAATAAAACTTCTTTTTTGGTTTTTCCCTAATTTCCCCAGGAGTTTCAATTTCTATGGAAAGTTCACAAATGTCGGACTCTGTTTTTGACTCATTTTCAAAGAATTTGACAGTTCTGCGCTCATTTTCAAACAACCCGATTAGTTCAAGGCTCTCGAAATTAACTACGACTGCAAATTGGTTCATCCAATCGCACCCCAATATAACATCCTTCATCAACGTCGGAACTACAATACACACGTAGTCAAACACAATATCGTTCAACTCGAAATGCAGGTAAACTTGATTTTTCACTGCTTGACCCTTATTTTTCAGTGCCCCAAACACCGTTACCCCACTGACAGGCAAAAGCAATAAATCTGAATTCGAGACTAAGAGTTTATCGAAAAACTGCTGGCTAATGCAGCTCATCACTGAACCACTATCAATTAAAAGTTCAACTGTTACGTTCTCAACTCGTCCCTTGATAATCGGCATTCTATTAATCACCCTATCCGTGTTATCAATTTCTTCCAACAAATTTTCATAACTCTCATTGAAGAGAGTTGCTACAGTCCTATCCCCCCTATTCTCTGTATTATTATCATTCCTGTCCATTCTCCTATATGGATTAGTTCGATTTTGTTGATTAAAGTTATAGCGAGTTCCATTCGAATTTCCTTCTGCGTACCTACTCGGCCTACTTACGTTTCTACCACTCGGAACCGATGCTTGATTCGACATGCCTATTTCGGTATTATCAACCCTTCGCAAATAATGTTCAACTTCATCTATAGTCTGAAATCCAGAAGACACTATTCCGCGTCTAATATCAGACTCAAAATGGTGAGCCAAAATATCTATTATTTCTGTTTCGCTAGGGGAATTGTCCAAGTAACTGGACTCTTTAACTTGCTTTAAAAAATAGTCCGCGCGTGATCCACTTTCATAAAAGCCGAATTTGAATTTTCGAAACGCTTCTCTCTGGGTTTGTGGATCCCAGTATCTTTCTAAAAACAAATGTTTGAAATGGTTGAAATCAGAACATGTTTTGGATTTAATTTCTCCCCAGTCAGCAGCGGAGCCTCTAAGATTTCCTAGAGCCAAAATCAATTTTTTATTTTCGGGTACTTCAGCTTCCTCGAATAAGGAGCTCAGTTTTTGTATAAACATAACAGGATTCAAACCCCCACTTGGTCTGAATTGTAAAGTGTTGCCTCCCAACTCTTTCCAGAATAACAAATAATTACTATTGCAACCGGTACTAGCGCTTGCCTCTGCCACCGAACTATTCTGCTTACTAACTTCCTTTTTATTCTCCCCACCAAATTCTTTTGCGTTAATGTTAGGCGATTCCGATCTCAACAATGTTAAGGTTGACTGAATTGTCTCTATCCCACCGTTCAACTTTCTACTATTTTGCGCTAAAATCTCAAAATTTTCCTTCAAAATTTCATTATTTGTCATTAGATTTGTGTTCATTTGTTTCATTAACTTTGTTAATTCCAACATAATTTCATCTCTACCATCATCTGATTCAAATTCGTTTTTTTTCAACTTACTTTTTCCCTTTCCACGTCCCGCCATTTTGACAGCAATATTCTGGCTCAATGAAAGTTATACAGATACATGACAGTTAGGACATACAAATATCAATATCATTCCCACTCAATTGCAAATAATTCAACACCACAAAAGCCCCCTAGTTGGGACGCCAATGTAATGACCTCTATCTCGTAAAATGGTCACGGATTCTTTTGTGGATGAAACATATTGCAACTCACTCGAATAGAATGATATAATTAATTTTCAGGTACTCGGAAAATATAAATAGAACGAAAAACAAGCTCAAAATACTAAATCCTAAACTTATAACATAACTCTTTTCAGTTTATTTGAAGTAAAGTTCAGTTCATCACCGACAATCTTGCACAAAATCGGAGTATTAGCCGGGACCCGGGACGAAGATCTGCTCGTTGATCTTCGTTGATTTTCGGTTTCCGACGAAGTTGAAATTTGAAGTGAAGCCCAATATTTCAATATATGCGGCGACAAATTAATAAAATGGTGGGACCATACCTTGCAGGTCGTTGAGGAATCTTCTTTGAAGCTAAGTTCTTCTTTGGATTCAAGTAGCTCTGGATTTTTCGCACTTTTAATCACTTTTGTTAGTTTATTGGGAATCTTCCGGCTTGACGCCTCGTTGTTGCGTCTCCCCTCTGACAGCCCCCTTGACAACCTCTTGCCTCCTTGATTTCCGCGTATGGCGTAATTGTCATTTAAATATCAAAAGAACTATATACTAAGTATTCACTATATAAAATAATAGTAGCCAGCGACAGAAACGTATCAAGGGATAAATTAAGTAGTAGTTGAAATACAAATGAACCCTAAAATGATATAGGCGCGGTACTGGTTTGAAATGCTTATCGTGGGTTATTCCTATATATATATATATATATATATATATATATATATATATATATATATATATATGCTGGCTGGAACTTCCGGTTGATCCGCTTCTGGAAAGATTTACTTGTCTACGTTTCGGCTCCCATTTCGGAACCATTTTCAAGACTGAGTAACCTTGCGTCTAGGTCTGAGTTGTCTTACTAGCTGGCTATCACAGCCAAAACCCTCCAAACCAGAATTACCCGTGAAGCCATTGGAATCGAAAAACGTCCCAACTGTCTCAATAAACGCGACGATTCTCAAAGACTCCCCAATACCTGGAAACCACTCTTGGTCCGACATACTTCTATTTACTCCGACTTGGGAACTAATCCGTTCGAACCTCCCATCGACCGTCCGATACCTGATCCTGCCATAATTACTAATGAACTTTTAAATCCCACCAACCTTCAATCCTCGATCTCCAGTGATGATAGCCAGCTAGTAAGACAACTCAGACCTAGACGCTAGGTCACTCAGTCTTGAAAATGGCTCCGAAATGGGAGCCGAAACGTAGACAAGTAAATCTTTCCAGACGCGGATCAACCGGAAGTTCCAGCCAGCACATTTCTGACCGCGGAAGCCTAGCCGATCAAATATATAAATATCCCATCGCGAACGTTTTTGTAGACCTTTTAAAGGTGTACAATACTGTAGTCTGTAGTGCATCATTTTGATCTTTCTCGTTGGGTTATGGAACTCACGTTCATATTCAAAGTAGTGATCTATTCATTCATTACTATTACAAACAGAATTCACATTGATATTGAAATTGAAGGTAATTGCAAACTGTTTATTCGAATTTTTGAATTTGAAGTTATTGTAAAATTCGTTGGGTCATTGGAACCAAACGTCTCCATTTCTGTACAGCTGCTGATAGTGCTGGAAGTCGCCGACACATCAGACACTTCTTTTTAGATTTATGAAAATTGGAAATTGAAAGGTACATATTTCAAATTGTCATTGAATCTTGAAGCTCTGAATACACGACGAGTGACAAAATGATTGAGGCTTTTGCGGCCGAGGTTATTAGTATAACTACTGCTCTTCGGGCTTGGAGGCCGTCGTACTTTGGAATTTCTTCCTGACGTTTCGCTAGCGCGAGTGGCCAGCTTCTTCAGAGGCTTATTCATCTCCGATGACGACGGCCTTCAAGCCCGAAGAGCAGTAGTTACGACGAGTGAGTTATACGAATTTTTATCAGAAAACTGCTACCCCGATAGTGACAACTAAAATGAAATCCATATTACCATTGGCAATATATTATTTCAAGCGAAAAAACATCAACGAAAACCGAATATTCCGTCAATCTGAATTGATCTTCACTCTGTACAACTGACAACTTCCATCGCAACACAGTATTGCTAAAGACGCTGAAAATAATGAGATTTTCATTCAATTATTCCAATCTCGCGAGTGTCGAAAAAGACTGCAAGTCATCCTTGCCGTTCACCACCTCATTGTGTCGAGAACATATGTCTGACGACAACAAAAATGTAAATACTAATAAGCTGACAACGAATGGCGCGAACACAAGCGAAGAAGTCGGCACTGGATAACAATGCAAATAATAAAAGGATCTTAATGGAGGTATACCGTAATATCAGAGTGAGCTGTGGAAGTTCGCGAGGTACTGGTTTGTTCAGACAATCGAAATTTCGTTTGAATTTGGTTATCAGTGATTATTTTTTTCCACTTGTCAAAATGTGGTTATACAATTGGGTATTATACTGATTATTTTTTTCACTTGTCAAAATGTGACGTTTTTGGCATTTCAACCAATAGTAGAGGGTTATTCTATGGTTATTCTAGCCAATCATTGGGTATTATACTGATAAAACTGGCTGGTCCTTTCGATTGTTTCGATAAAACGTTGTTTACCTTTGAACTGTCAAAACTATACGGTTTACCGCGTCGATTCTATTGAACTGGCTTATATTTATATAAATTATCGTGAATGAACAGTTACCTTATTATTAATAGTCATTCACTTTTCACTTTTTCAGCATAATAATAACATAACACATTTCAATGAACACTCAAACACGTAAATAACTCATAACCTCAACTTTATGACAGATATAGCGATTCAAATATTTAAGGTTTCCTTCAAATGAAGATGGCGTACAATTAGTTTTCATTAAATACAATTCATTTTTTGTTGTATGAGAAGAAACCGTTGTATGCAGATTTTGATACAACGACATAACGAATGATTTCATGTTCCTTCTGGCGCGATTTTCATGTCATAAGAAATTTTTAATTATCAACCTTGTACAATGACAATATGTGACGCCATCTCTTGGTATCGTCATATCCTATTCAATGCGTAAGCATTATATCTCTTCTGGATCATAGAGGGCCTACATCGTTGTTTGACATTTCAAATCAGTAAAATTTTCACATTTTCTCGTTTCCTTCTTATGTAAATGAAATACTGATCAATTAAATTGTTCTTCCTTCTATTTGTTCAAAAAATAATCTTTCCAAATACAACTCGTTCTTCAAACTTAATAAGATAAATTTTCATTTTCGAAACACTCAAACTTTTTTATTTTGAGGCAAAAGCATTCAAACAAACCGAATTAGATAAAATCACTCGTCCTACGGACTCGTGATTTTATCAATCGGTTTGTTTTCATACTTTTGCCAAATAAAAAAGTTTTTGTGGAAAATGAAAATTTATCGATTAAATTTGAAGGACTCGTGGTATTACCTTTGATAAAACTGCCTGGTCCTCGATCAAACGTTGTTAACATTCGAACTGTCAAAACTATAAGGTTTACCGCGTCGATTCTATTGAACTGGCCTATATTTATATAAATTATCATTAATGAAGACTTACCTTATTAATAAAAGTCATTCACTTTTCACTTTTTCAGCATAATAATAACATAAACAACACATTTCAATGAACACTCGAACACGTAAATAGCTCCATAACCCCAACTTCATGACAGATACAGCGAATGACCGATTCAAATATTTAAGGTTTCCTGAACTCAAATGAAGATGGCGTAAAATTAGTTTTTATTAAATACAATTTATATTTTGTGGTACGAGAAGAAACCGTTGTATGAAGATTCTGATACAACGACATAACGAATGATTTTATGTTCCTTCTGGCGCGATTTCCATTTCATAAGAAATTTTCAATTATCAACCTTGTACAACGAGAGGTGTGACTCCATCTCTTCGTATCGTCAGCAAGCATTTTCCTATGCACTGCGTAAGTATCATATCTCTTCTGGATCATAGATGGCATACATCGTTGTCCGACATTTCAAATTTTCACCTATTCTCCTTTCCTTCTATGTAAATGAAATACTGATCAATTGAATTGTTCTTCCTTCTATTTGTTCAAAACATAATCTCTCCAAATACAGCTCGTTCGTCAAATTCAATAAGATAAATTTTCATTTTCGAAACACTCAAAATTTTTATTTTGAGGCAAAAGCATTCAAACAAACCGAATAAGATGAAATAACGATTCCGTAGGACCTTGAGCGGTTTGTTTTCATACTTTTTTTTTAATAAAAAAGTTTATGTGGAAAATGAAAATTTATCGATTAAATTTGAAGGACTCGTGGTATTACCTTTGATTATTTTTTTCACTTGTCAAAATGTGACGTTTTTGGCATTTCAACCAATAGTAGCGGGTTATTCTATGGTTATCCTAGCCAATCATTGGGTATTATACCGATAAAACTGGCTGGTCCTTTCGATTGTTTCGATAAAACGTTGTTTACCTTTGAACTGTCAAAACTATACGGTTTACCGCGTCGATTCTATTGAACTGGCTCATATTTATATAAATTATCGTGAATGAACAGTTACCTTATTATTAATAGTCATTCACTTTTCACTTTTTCAGCATAATAATAACATAACACATTTCAATGAACACTCAAACACGTAAATAACTCATAACCTCAACTTTATGACAGATATAGCGATTCAAATATTTGAGGTTTCCTTCAAATGAAGATGGCGTACAATTAGTTTTCATCAAATACAATTCATTTTTTGTTGTATGAGAAGAAACCGTTGTATGCAGATTTTGATGCAACGACATAACGAATGATTTTATGTTCCTTCTGGCGCGATTTTCATGTCATAAGAAATTTTAAATTATCAACCTTGTACAATGACAATGAGAGGTGTGACGCCATCTCTTGGTATCGTCATATCCTATTCAATGCGTAAGCATTATATCTCATCTGGATCATAGAGGGCCTACATCGTTGTTTGATATTTCAAATCAGTAAAATTTTCACCTTTTCTCGTTTCCTTCTTATGTAAATGAAATACCGATCAATTAAATTGTTCTTCCTTCTATTTGTTCAAAAAATAATCTTTCCAAATACAACTCGTTCTTCAAATTTAATAAGATAAATTTTCATTTTCGAAACACTCAAACTTTTTTATTTTGAGGCAAAAGCATTCAAACAAACCGAATTAGATAAAATCACTCGTCCTACGGACTCGTGATTTTATCAATCGGTTTGTTTTCATACTTTCGCCAAATAAAAAAGTTTTTGTGGAAAATGAAAATTTATCGATTAAATATGAAGGACTCGTGGTATTACCTTTGATTATTTGAGCATGAGATAGCACTAAAGGGAAATAACCCAACCAGCGAAATTGTTTTATTTTGTTGTTATTTTATAATAACCTACTAGCAAAATGCTAATAGATTATATTAGACGACCTGTGAACACAATATAGTCGTAGGCAATAATAGTGTTTCATAAATTCGTCATAGAAACGTTTATAAAATGAAATTAAAAAACCGTTATACAATTGTCACGAAATCATCACAGAAACGTTTTAACAACTAACTTATAAAACATATTTTGCTATAAAAGTAAATAATTTTAAAGCAGTTTTATAGCACTTTTCTGCTAGTTTGTTATGATCTTTATAAAACTATTTGAAGCTCATTTCACAACTGCTTCCTGTAGCTTCAATGAAATTATTTTATTGGAATTCTTTCAAACACAATTTTGTTTTTATTACCATATTGTCACATCAATGATAATTTCCCAACTATTTCATTGTATGGTATATTTACTACAATTCTGACACAAAAAAATAACTGTTATTCAATCAAATTGCTTCCGCGAATGTATATTTGCTGTCGCCAAGAATGAAATGCAGCTTTTGAGAAGAACCAGCTGTCATTGATTTTAGGGGTCAATGAAGTATAATTTGTGAGTTTTATTTGACAAGTGTGTCCCAATAACTTACCTAACGCATGATGTCGTGTAATATTGGTCATTGGGAAAAAATTAAGAGAAGTGGTTCGTTTAAACGAAGACTGAAAATATGTTATGATAATATGATGTGTAGTGATAGGGGCATCTCTGTCGTTAACAGGTTCACTTAGGTTAATCAAAAGAATCAACAAACAATATCATACAATAAAAGCTTTAGACAAAATTCGAAGCGTGGGTGTTCCATTAAAAAAATATTTGGAAACTTTTTGAGTCACTCTGTTTATTGAAAATACTAACAAAACACTTCAAAATCTCCCACGTAATACATAGTGTTTACATTTTTTTCTTGCTAAAAACAGAAAAAAGGTTAATATAAGGATTAGGAAATGGTAACACCATGTATATATACCCTCAAACTACTAGCTAAAAGCTTCTTCGAAATTCAGCCTTCATAACCAATGGAAGAAGCTTCCTAATCAAAACATCCTGAGAGATATTAATTATATCCAAACTATGTGAGAAATCCCATGCAATATCTTCATATAATCACTTTTGTAGGAATCTATAGCTTTAAGTAGTAGTAGTCCGACTCTGCCGTGAAACCATTACTTCCAGAACTCAGTATTTCTTAACAGTTTCATAGGAGTTTTATAGTAGCTAAAATGCGTCGAAATGATTGCTATTGGTACCAAATTATTTTATAGAATGACGCCATTTTGAAATGATAGCGATCCGGAATACCGACATTAGATGAGTTGAAGATATGAAATACCGCAACTATAGTGATATTTACAGCTGAAAATTACATGAATATTATAAGAATATTATTTAGAACAAACTGAGTTGAGTTTGCGAATAGAAAATTGATATTTCGACAGAGTAAATTTTTGTATAATCAATATTTTTTTCCAAAAACATCAATGAATGAGTGGCGCGATTAAATTTTGCCAATAATACGCTATACATTGTCAATAAAATTTCATTTGCAGTAAAAATATCAATCTTTGAAGCACAAAAAATGTCTTCAACAGTTTCATAAGTCCAACAGGGAAATTATTAAAATGACTTCAACCTTTCTATTTGTTGGTTTTCAGTTGGTGACATATCTATTATATTTTCCTAGTATCCAATACAAAATTACTTCTTGCGCCTTTGATAAAACAGTTTTAACACTTTTTTATTTTTTCGGTATCTTTTTAGGCTGCATTATATTTCATAACGCTTACCTAAAACTACCAAAAAACTCTCATGAAATTGTCTCTTGATCATTTTATAAGTATCGCTCAAATATGTTGCAGAAGTGCAGTAAGGGAAGTCTTTACAAGACTTCTTTTTGAGAGTGTTAGAAAATTTTTATAGTATTGGTCGAAATGTTTATAAAACTATTTTGTAGTGTTTGTGAAAGGCTCAACAAAATATTAATAAAGATTATAATGTTATATGAAATGGTGCCAATTTACTACTTATAGCTGTTTCATAAACACATTGAAAACATTTCTGAGAGAAATACAGTTTTATAATTTGTTTCTCCGAAATATTTTCGCAACTATTATAAAATATAAAATTGATAGTTGGGAAACAAATAAGTGAAGTCACTCGAGGCTTTTATCGTGACTTCATCGAGTTAGGAATGGAGTGACCCATTATTTGAATCTACTTGTCACGTAGGTAGGTAAGAAATTCCGTATCAACAGAGGAAAGGACAGAAATACTTACTATCCCGATGGGACATTTTTTATCAACAGTGCACCCAAAATCTCACGTCTTTACGAAATTGTCAATGATATAGAAAATCAAGTGGGTAGTAAAACGGTGGTTGCTCAGGCTTCGAAACCAGTTCAAAAATCTTTTAGCCATGCTACTTTGCATCTTATCACATCACCCCGGTATGCACACTTTTCGACTCTACTGATAACTAGCACTTAGGCAAGATGTAATACCCAATATTAATACAGCAAGGAAATTCATACCAATAAACACTTCTCCATATGAAATAGTCTCAGAAACAGCGGTATATTGAGAATTTGAGGATATCAACAATAACAAATTCTGTTATGCCGTGTATGGTTATTTTCACAATCCCATATTGATGTCATTCGTTGAAATGGTGACTAGGAAAAATATACTTCTATGTGGATGAGAATGCTCGCTACTCAAATTCCACTGTTCGAACTGGTTTAATAAAAAGTGACAACGAAAAGAATGATCTTGAAATATTACGAAGTAAAATGCTTATTACCATGAATCCATTTTCTACTTGTAAAAAACTGAATCTCGCATATCTGGAGTCATCATACGTATTTCAATAGGTATTATAGATTTTTTTATATTGTGGTAGGTTACTTAACCGAGAAAAATTACGAGAAAAACGTTCATCCGTCTCATAATAATGAGTTTCAAACAGCACGGCAGAAATTTTGAGTGAATCAACTTGACGTTTATTGGATCACCTATTGATTACTTGATCGGTTGTAGAACTTGTTGCTCAACTTATGTCGTGGATGGAAGAAATATATACTGGATTCATTCAGATTAACTGAAGAACTCAAGTGTACCTCGACTTAACCATACCTTTCTTGGATATTTTGTGACCTTACTAGATGCATTCAGCTGTAGAGTAATTAGTTCGATACAACAAACAAAAATCACTATAATTCCCTTTCTTACGTTTTGGCTTTCCTACAGTCATCTTCAGAGCAAAAAATTAATCGTTTTTCAACATGTGTAAAACATAAAATGGAAATATCTACTCTACACTTCACTCTTCAGTTCATTGGTTCACACTGAATAATTTTTCCAATGAGTTTGAAAGCACGAAGTCTTTCCTCGAACCAGTTTCTCCCGACGAACTCAATGAAGTCATCAATTTCCGTCACAAAGCTTTCAGAAACCGGCCAACTAGTTTAGCGGCTTACACCTTGTTCGAAAATTCCCATTAGAAAAGCCTTCGGATAACTCACACCCCAGAAAAACCAATCTCCTAATGACTGCCGAAGTGCGAAGAAAAAACCACAACCGAAATTGAAGTCCACGAACCGTGTTATTTCCCTCAGGAAGGTAAAAACGTGAGTTTGTCAAGAAGTCGCCGAAGCGTTCACGGTTTCTGTAATTTTCGATTCGTTTCACACCTTGGAATGCATGGGAAGGCATACCAGGAATATTTTACACAAGGGTGAATAGAACATGTGAAAACCTCAAAATTATATCGTGTTATTGAAATTCATTTGTAATTACTTATATACTTCTTTGTTGAGGGTGAATCAATAGTAAATCGATAAGCATATTTTTCGATCGAAGATAACTGTCGCTACGGTACACTCCTCCTCCAATCATCGTCTGATCTCTGGATCTAGAAGAGTTGAAATGTGAGCGTGGTCCACTGTACGTAGACCTCATTAGACTTGAGGTACCCCTTCACGTACAGTTTTCCGTCAGTTTTGGACTGTCAGTCCATCAGTTCAGGCCGAAACTGAACGTGAAGGGATGCAATAGTTCCCGCCTGTCTCAGTCCCGGCGCGGACTGAAGAAATCAAATTGAACATATTTCAGCGAGGCCTGAAACGCGGTACAGGCAAGACCGGAGCATGAAGGTGCGCTCACTTGTCAGCTGCCGATTAGCAAGAGTGCGACTATGCTTTTTTAAGTGGACGAAAGCGAGACGTGCGCAAACACTATCAGTTTCGTCCATAGCAGCTCAGTAGGTAGTGCCTTCTGAAGTATATTTTAATTGCAATACATTATATTGTAAAATAATTGTAATTATTGTTGATTTAGGATGACACCTCCTCAGTCAATTGATTTCGTAACAGAGTTTATAGAAATTTATAGAGGATATCAATGTTTATGGAAAATTAAAAGTTGCCCTTCGAGTTACATGTTCTGTTTCGTCGGCTTCTGCTAACAGTAACAAGGCAATCGCTTTTTTTTATGCAAGCTCATTATTTCAAAGCGCATTCGGTTTCTTTCAGTGAGCAATGAATTTTCACGTTGATGCCACCACTTCTCAACATCAACTGACAGTTTTGGACTGAACGTGTAGGCCCTTGGCATACCATCAGTCCAGGAGCGCAGGCCTAGCCGACAGTCCAGGCGTGCAGGCCACGACTTTACGTGAAGGGGTACCTTTATTGTGCTTCCTCCACGTAGGAAGGGTTCCCCCACTCAGTGATTCGTCAGCCCTATCGAACATGGTGAATGCAGGGCATTCACATAATATAACATGCTTTTTGCCTTCATCTTCGTGTTAATAGCTCCCACAGAGAGCCGAGTCAGTTACCTCCATTTTGAATAGATATTGTATTAGCTGGCAGTGTCCTGTTATAGTCGAAGGTTCTTTCTACGAACTTTGACAGGTATTTCTGTGTTCTTCCTTCATCGGGGTAGCTCAATAGGTCTCACGAGAGATGACAATTGATAGTTTCAATTTAGCGCTTTTTGAAATAACTATGCGAGAAGTCCTTAATAAGCATCCTAGTTGCTGACATCGTCAAACCGATGAGAGGATAAGGTCCCAAGTGATTCAGACCGGCAGCCTTCTCGGCTAAAGAGCCGGCGATGTAGATACCTCTTGATGAAGTATATCCTGAGCTTCAGTAAGAGCATGGTGACATTTTAGTACTTGCCTCATTGATGTGACTCGTGATCTTTTCAAGGCCAGCAGTTCTCGTCTGCTATCACTGTGGAGTACACGGTTTCACCAGTTATACCCTTACTGGTTATTTCTTTTAGTGCCATGGTTATTCCAGTGAACTCGGTCTGGAGAACACAGGCAAATTTTCCCAGGGGCCATACAATATGGAGTTGATGGCTACAGCAGTTTTCTACCATTCTGGCATTTTTTCCTTCATTCAACTGAATTATTTTCCACCCACTAACTGGAGTCCGAAGTGTAATTCATATATTTGTTCCAACGTTTTTCACTGTCCGAATTGAATTAACCATCAAAAATCATGGTCGGTACAGTAATTAAAGTAGCAAGTTTCGAAAGTGATATTTCATGGGATGAGTAGAAAATTTCCAGGACGAGTCGTAGGCGGTTGAAGGGAATTTATTCGACTTCACTTTCACTATTGATTTTCATTTCATCCAATGATGAAGCAGAAACACCCTGAGATGTTATATGACAAGCTCTGTCATAATAAAAATGTACGATTTGTGTAGAGTGAAACTTTTGTTTTGATGAATCATACCGAAAGTTTAATTTTCAGGACTCCTGAAAAAAGTAATTTAGTGAATTACTCACCGATGCATTCGGTTTTAGCTGTAAATAGGACTTATAACATCACTAACCTATGGATCGTTACGGTTTTCATAATGACCTAAGTCCATTGATAACTACTACAGATATCTTTTCTGAAGAAGAACACTCCACAATATTATGTTTTTTTCGGATAAGAGGTAGGAAATATTCGACTCCATTTTGTGAATTAGTTGCCAGTTGTGTATCGTCATCACTACATAGTTGTTATTTTGCACTCGATTGAACTTTCCAGTACAGGTACAAGATTCATGTTTCACCCAGTAACAAAAAAAAAATTATACCCCTAGTGAACTTATGAATTATGTACTACATTCAAGAGAGCTCCTTTCACATAACACAATCAACGAAGTTTTGTAGCGCCCTCCACATCAAAAGACGCAGTAGCCTTTACATCGTTATCCTTTTCCCTACTTCCTTTCACTTCGGAAGTTTTGAGATCTCCGTCAACTTGAGTTCTACGAGAAATTGTATTTCATTCCCGTTTGCTTGACTGTGAACAACTTTTTTCGACAAAGGAACGTGGCAAATAGGATGATAAAATTATTTTTCTTCTCAAATATTTATTCACAACTGAAGAAAAAGCGACTGATCATGAATTTCGACACATAAATTCAAAAACATTCCAAGACAGCTCGTTCCATTATATGGAATATTTGAGTTCAACGAAGAAAAATAGAAAAAATATAATTTCTAATATTTGAGAATCAGTTTAACATTATTCTGTAGGCATTTTTTGGTTGAAACGTGTGAGCTGATCAATAACCTAAGAAAGTTATTTACATATGTCAACCAAGTATGTTGGATAATTTCTGAAAGAAAGGATAAAAGAGTACTTAATATTATTTTCTGATCCTCACTTATGATTATATAATATGATCGAAAACATATTTCATGATGTCAATTGAAAATTTGCTTGAGATTATAAGTGAAGAAATGGAAAATGAAACAGCATATGAAATACCAGCGGAAAATGGCAAAAAAGTTTTACTCCTAGGTGAATAATTAACGTAGTATATTTTGTGATTTTTTTTTCATGATGATTCTTCGAAAAATGAAATAGTTTTCCGTAAACCAAATTTTACCGCCCTACGGTAACAACAACCTTTTGAAGTCGAAACTTGTGTGAGAAACAAGGCTGAGGAATGATTCAGTTGAAGTATCCGGTCACTCATCTATAAATGGGTACATGAAATTTTCTATAGTACTTTCACTTTCCTCACTTCATTTTTAAGTGTTTTTTTTATCATTTATATAACCGATGGAAAATATTTAATTTTTGTCATACTAGTTTTATACTTAATCTCATTCATTCAATAATTCATATCATATAATGAAGGCTTCTGAAAAGTTGATATGATGACCATGTCAGATGAGGATGATGTTTAAGCATGTCTCAAGATATGCAATTTACTCATCGTTTTGTTCAGGTATTTTTTGAGATCTATAAAGACCCATTGGATAGAGCTGTTCATGGGAGAGTTGTAAAAATATTAAACATTATTGTTGTGCCAAAGTTTCAAATATTGACATTTTCATAACGGAACGAAATCGGAACCCATCAGGTTAATTTTCAATTTAGACAAAAACAGTGAATTGATAGGAAAAACTGATTCCAGCAACAAAAATCGTCGTCAGACTTTTGCCAATAATCACCGGTATGTAACAAATTTTTACGGCCCTTTTACACTTGTATTCATTTCAAAATTTTACTTGTAATTTGTTCAGATTGTGTTGAGAAAAAGAACTAAAAAAACTACGGAGAAAAAATCCATCGCCTTGTGTTGTGTATTCAGCAATCAACATTATAAATCTATAGTCTATTTGGATTATGGGTAAGGGATATAAATTCATACTGACATAAGAAAACAAATATACTTCCTATGCAGGCAACCAACCTTCTATAATGTCATCAGTTGTATGATGAAACCATGATGGAACAATTTCAAAATGGGAGAGATTGAACTCGTGATGGACATGTACCACCCAAGTGCAGAAAAGTTCATATGTTATATATTTATTTTATAATCAATTTTATAATAAGTTATCTCACTGGCAAAAACCTCGTTTGTCATCATCTTAATCCATATGTGTAACAATACATTTGGAGATATCAAAAAGTTTTCGATGACTGTTCACCATTCTTTCATAGAACAGAAATTGCATGACACATACACAGCAAGAAGAATTTCTTGCTGGTGAGAGGCACATCAACCATAATATAATTTCTCGTCTGAAGTGGATATGTGGTTTCGCTAACATGAAGTTAACTTAGTTAGGCTGATGCCCCCGTATTCTTCTGGGACCCCTGCGTAGACTACCTACGACTTTCACCACAGACTGTAATGCAATAACATCCCCATTCGGTTTCGGAATGATACTGTCAGTTCGCAGTAAACGAATTTAGTTTCTCCAGGAAAGAGCAGAGACTTTATCAAAATAATATTTTCTTTCAGGCCTCTCGAACTCTCCTTCTACCAACGAAACTGCCTGGAATTAATTGGTGCAAACCCATTCGATACGTATATGTAAGGAATATGTCTGATGGTATCCTCAATAAAAATTGATTACTTCAGTGTTTGATTTGCTCACCGGCTCCTCCGTCATAATATGAGCTCGAGTCGATGCATTCCTTCGCCAAAACCGATAGTCTGGTGCTAGAAATGAAAAATATCATTAAACTACGACATACCGTGCCCCAGAAATTTCATAGAGTATCAATTGTAATACTTCAATGCCCCCGCCAAATTGACATAATCTTTTCTAGTTCATCTGGATTACTCGACATTATGATGTGAACTGCACCCACGAGATGAATGCATATATTCATTGTTAGAACTGAAAATTCAACGAAGGTTCGATGAAAGCTCAATTTTCTCTCAGATTTTTCTGGAATCTCAATTCCCCAAAGAATAAATCCATTTATTTCAACTACATCCAATTATTGATTCAGAATAGCTATTGGCCTCAATTTGTGATTCAGCATTGTGTAAAGTGCAACTGCACCCAAAGCCAGTTTTAAATTTTTATACTGAAAATTAATAGAATATTCAAGCACCTGGAGTAACAACTTTGTGTCTCAAGCATCGATTGTCAGTTCATAACATTCTCAAGTTGTGAAATTCAGAAAGACAGAAAATACACCCAGAAATATTCTGTTGAGATACGATGTACCCATCACGCTATAGCAAAGGGTGATTTCAATTGGCATCAGGTCAGATAATATAGTTATTCATTAAACAAAGACAAAATAGTATAGCAGTTCGAAGTTGTGGTGTCTTGACAGTTATTAACACCACTAAAACGGTTTCACTAGTTTTCACAGTAAAACACATCTAACAGTTTTGTAAACTATCTAGGGAAAGTCACATAATGAATTGTTTTAGTTCTGTAATCACGTTATCATGGATTTCCATCAAGTATCTACCATTTCCATTGGTTGAGTGTTTTGATTTTATAAATATGAACAACTTTGTCGAGCTCAAAGTACGCTTTTGTGAAATATAGAAAGTTGCTGCAGGAATTATAGAATATTTCATTATATTTCAGATGGAAATCATAATCATCATAGTCACTTATCTTTCACACTATAATGAAAAAATTTTTTGTTACAGGTGGGTCTTTTTCTTCAAGCTGAGTGAAACCACAGATGTGAGTAGGCATCAATTATCGTAAATAGACGTGAGAATAATTCTTCAGATGAGTTTATTCAAACCATGCAATCATGAACTTCTTTATAAAAAAATATCGAGTTTTCTGCACAATGTGAGTTACTCGTGCCATAGGTTGAAGGTTTCCGTTTTATTATAGAAATGTTCTCAAAACCTATTGATTTTGGCAACACGTTCAACGTAGTAACCATTATTATTGTACGATAACTGAAACGTTTTGAAAAAATGAATATCAATTCCAGAAGATTTCCTGAAATTGAAATCTGAAATTGAAATGGAAAAAATGAAGAATCCTCTGGTATTTCCAACCAAAAACTCATATATTTTTTACAACTCCAAACAATATATTCTATGCAGATTCTTTTTTTTATAATTTTGAAGAGTCGAATGATCATCTTTTAGTTCGCTAGTAAATACCTCATGGGGTTAGATCTTCACACTCTTACGTCCATATAAATTAGCTTTTTCATCTCCCGGGGGTTCAAAGTTAACCACTAAGGTTTTCTACGAAATGTCGATTCAAGGGGATTTTCATACTAAATTTCTTGATGGAATGACAGCAATGAGCAACAAGGTTTTTACGCTCTCCATGCCCTTGTCTCACATGCGTGATATGGAGGTATCGAGGTGAAAAGTTCATCCTTCATCTCAAGTGAAAATATTTTGGGCAATTTCTCACGAAATGTTGAAGTTTGTTGAGGTTATTATTCTATTTCATTTCCAACCGTAAAGGAAAATATTGTAACATAGAGGAGAAATAAATAATTTCTTGGTTGATTTCAATAAATTTGTGAGTGGGTACTGCAAATAGACGAAAAAATGCCATTATTGTCATTCTCTGTGAAAGTCATGTCAATTTTAGATGAATATAATGAATGAATATATTATTATTACAAATAGACAACATTTTATTTATCTTTGTGGCATTTTCGACAATGAAACGGACTGGCCCTGAGTGAGAGAGACCGACCCAAAAAAAAGGAGAGGTAGAATCTACCTGATGAAATGGCTTATGAGATTTTATGAGAGAGATGAGAAAGTGGGACGTGGGTTGCGAAGTTTTTCTGACCTTCCTCTTCTTAATGAACAATTGGTGACTTTCCAGACTGAAATATGGTTAGAAATAAGCACAATCGAACTTCCTGGAATAAAAAAAATCCATGTAAATAATCGAGCCGTATCCATATTATGTTCCCGTGGCGTGTAAATTCGTGATATTTATCATATTCGTTTCTATGGTTTATAAAATCGATGACTCCCTCACAAAATGAACGGCAATAACGTCAACATCTTGCTGTATCTGCCCAATTTTTTTCATAAAGTTGTCATGCCATGCTAGGGTCATCAATTCCGCGAAACTATGTTCAAAGGCGTTCTGCTTTTTTAGCTTCAACATGGGCATAAGATTTACGTAGGTGCAAAATAGGAGAACTATTGTCGGAAAACCTCCTAAGAATGCACTTTTTGATAATTTGATCCTCATTTGACGATTTCAAGGGAAAAGGATAAACATATCTGTGACAGTTTCCTTTTGTTCATATTCGAAAAGAACTGGGTATAAGAAGGCAAATTTGTGGGTGTTCTATTACCTTCGGAATGGTTTGATATTTGATATGAGAAATACATTAGCGCTAATGTATGATCTGTTCCCTGAAAAAACTCCAGGCCAGGTAGGCCCATATCTGATCAATTCATTGTATTTCCTTCCTATCTGGTTTCATGTCCTATTTTTCCACTTTCTTTTATCTTGTTCTCGATTTTCATTTTCGTTCCTTCTTCGAAGAGTTTCTGTTAATAAGAACTTTGGTATTCCAAGTTGCGGCATTCTGTGAATTTGTCCCAGCCAACTTATACTTTCATTATATCCATTGGTATAGGTTCACCTTTCATCTATTTCAACTCGTTTGTTCTCCGTGTCTGAAGTCCTGATTCTCTCCTCGTATACTCTTTTCAGATTTTATATTTCATACTTATACCACTGAATGTTCTGTTCGAGTAGTTTCATAGCATAGTGATTTTGTATAGGAGTTCATATGTTTCGATCATAGTGAACGAAAAGAACGCCTCTGGTTGTAGTGAAAAAAAGGCGAAATTAATATTCAACGTAACATAATTTTTAGCGAAAATGATTAACCTTACTTTAATTTATAAACGATTCTGTCGGGTATAACGTTTATGAAAATTAATTATTTCTGTTTCGAATTTTTTATATTCATTCTGCTGCCAAAACTTGTTTAATTCGCATGAATCTAAAATGATAATGACAGCTTTATGAGATACGTGTCATGAAATGTTTTCAATGGATTATATTCCAATATAAATGACGCCATATGAGACCACCTCAGATGAACTTTTTTTGCGAATGGTTTGAATCAATTTATATAAGGAGAAAATTGCGACCTTTCCACAGAGTTTGCTGAAAAAAAAAATAGAAGTTTTTTTCAGTTTTAGTATAATGATTGTAAAGCTTCAACTTCGTGTGTCCCTCCAAAGGTTCAGTTATTCACTTATTTCACAAAAGTCTCGTGAAATCGTGGAGCTCGCTGTGTTCACGATCAGTACATCAGCATCTTCCTCAGTTTGCTCAACCGTTGAAGTGACCACTTCGAATTTTGGAAATCAGGCGAACTATTCGGTGAAGTCTTTCTGCGCTCTCCATCAGATGGATATCCATCAGAAACAACGACTGCATTTGAACCGTAACCAATCCGAATGCCGCAACAATTTATTTTTCATTATTATAATTCTTCTGACATGCGGTATGAACTTACTGACGTAAATATCTCAGAATGTGTTGTTGTGTTTACGATTTCTCCATTTTACACTGGATTTAAGAAGAGTCTGGACGCCCCCCTTCCCGCCCTGAAATTTGACATCACGAAGATTATTGCAACTATGCACTATAACATCAAACTGATATATGGTATAACACGGTTAGATTAGGTTACTTCAGAAAAAAATTCATAGTGGTTAACGATTGAGATAATTTACAATAAAGTAACGTAAGCCCACATCTGACTAAAAAACTTTGAAGGTGGTTGTTGCATTCATAGTGTAAATTACTCCAATAATACAATATAAAAAATTTACCGTAAAAATATCGAGTTGGACGATTTTTCGAAAAATCCTACACGTTTCGTCTGCTGTAACTCGCCACTCACGAAAAGAAGTGTTTTCACAAAAAGTGTAGGAAATTTTGTGGCGACATTCTTAAAACCATAAAAAAAGCCTGAAGAGTTGGAATTGTTACCACCTATAGATCATTGTTTTTCACGTATTATCCAGAAACCTAGTGTCAACCGATGCATGAGTAGACTCCAGATTCACAGAGACTGACAAAAAAAACTCGATGATCGAGACCCGAATTCAATCATTCCAAGATATTCGTAGAGCGGTTTTCATGAAGCGGTACCAGAAAATCGATCGGTGAAAAAATGACTACTCGAAACCTCAACAACTCGGCGTTACCGAATAAGAAGAAAGCGATCTGAAAAATACTGCACTGGATTCCAAGATGTATTTGGCCAAGAACAAGAGTTCCAAATGGCATGCTGCGCTTGAAAGAACAAATTTTGAATTGGTTGATGCAGTGGAAGAAAAAACGACAGAGACAATGAATATACTTCGGAACAGGCTTGCAGAAAATTTCTTTCGATAGCTCAATGGAAGGGTGTCGAGATAAGGGAGGGAAGTTTATCGGAAATTTCCGAAGGGTACAATATCAAAGTTGTGAAAGAAATAAAATGAAATGATTTCATATCATTAATCCGGTTATTTCTAGCTGATCGTATCGAATGTGTGACAGGATAATGGAATCCGTATATAGTAACGGATCCTCAAAGAAAGCTTTACTGTGAAAATGATACAGATTCCTGTATAGCTCTCAACTTCATAATGATATTATCGTAGTAGGGGTCGTGCTCAGTATTTCTGAAATGTATTGTTCAATTTTTCACAGATCATTATCCTACAAGAATTAACAAACCTCCTAGTGTTGGCAAATACTCGAGTGTTTCTCATAATTCACCCGCAGATGCAAAGCCATAAAACATTTGCCTCTGCGCCGACCGTTGTGGGAATTGTAATGAACCATTTTTGTGTTGAACACAGAAAAACTCATTATTGTTACACCCAATTAGATATGTTTTTCTGTCTGAACGTCGCTACCGCGTTATCCGAAGTGGATTTATAGCGATCTAGATTATGGTTCGCATGCGTCATGCTTAGTACGCCATAAATAAATAATCCTGAAAAACGCGTCGCCCATTATAATTTATGTAAAGTACAATCTTGGTGATGCAAAGCACAAACGTATCTGCCATCGGCGATTTTTAACAGAATAAACCAGCTTCTGCTCGCAGGGTTCACACTGAGGGATTACGAAAATCTGCCTGTCATGGTATCATCCGTAACTACTTGTTGTCATGGCAAAGCCGTCTGTTCTACGGTGACATGATGAAAGCTTTGAAAATGCATTCAATGGGTAATGTGAATGATTCACTACGGACCTCTTACTTCTTCTGATTATATATATATATATATATATATATAAGGATATAGAAGGAATCAATCTTGGATTGTAGAAGCAATATAAATTCCTGTGCATTGGCACATGTCAATCAGTTGGACCATAAAATGGGTTTTGATAATGTCAGAGTATTTGAGATAGGAAATAATATGTTCAAAAAAACGTTTTTAGAAATGTTACAAATTAATGAAGGAGGTAAGAGCTTGAATAAGAGAACTGATCTCAATAATCTTAGTGTTAACACTTATAAATTTAAATTGAACAGAGGAAAGTCGAAACATTATAGTTATGCTAATACACCCAATTAGTATAGATACTTGATATTTTCCAATATAATAATCAGTCGAGAATATTTCCCAATTGAATCTGACATATTCTTCAAATTTTATCTTCAAACTGTCAGTATATATATATATATATATATATATATCTATATATATATATATATATATATATATATATATATATATATATATATATATATATAAACTTAGCTACAAAAAGTAAAACTAATGAATGAAAAATGAATATCCATTTCTCACGTAAAATGAGTACTTGGACATCCATATTTGTTTATTATCAGTAGAAATAACCCAAAGACATTGATAATTGTTCGAAAATTGTATAACAGATTTCAAAAGCTTGTTGCTAGGAAACAGACCGACACCGTAGTTAGTTGTATTACAACCAAATGGTGACATTTTGAAATATCAAATATTTGAAACGTCCAAATCGAAGTAAACAAATTTGTATATATCCATAGCAATAATATAATGAACTGAAAATAGGCCATGAGATCTTTTCGGTTATAATTGCACGAGTGCATAAAAATTACCGATAATTTTGCAAGAAAGCGTGATATCTAAAAATTGCAAGTTCATTTTCATCGAGGGGTAAACCGCAGGAGAAATGGTGTACACTAATTTCCCTGAAGGCCAGAAGAAATACCTCTAATTCACCAAACAATGCCTCTAATGCCCCAGTAATGCCTCTAATTCCCTTGTAATGCCTGTAATACCCCAGAAATTCCCGTGTAATACATCTAATGCCTATGTAATTCCCCCAAAATACCTTTAATTCCCCAGAAATTCCCTAGTAATGCCTGTAATAGCCGACTAATTCCTTCGAAATTCCCTGTTAGTTTTCACAAATTCCTATTTTTTTCATCTTTCCTCAATAAAATGATGGCTATTCATTACGTCATCAAAAAAACATTGTGGAAATCCTCATTGTGAGCTTTGTCAATGGCGCCTACTCGAAAATATTTGAAGCGATAAACGGATCCGCAGCTTTTAAAGAAAAAGTAAGGAAGCCAGGAGCTGTGGGAAATTTTATTACTTTTCTCACCTCCATGGTGCTAGATGTATCGGTCAATATCGAGTGCACTGACTGATTATTTTTCACTGAATGCTTTGTTGAATCAAAATAAAATGATTCGACAAATTCACTCCTTAATCAGAATCATTATGAATCTATCTTTTACTGAACTGGACTGTAATCTGTTTACATACTCGAGGGGACGTATCACGCATACGTCGAACTATCATTTTTTTTTGTTTCTATTGTTTTTCAGTTCAACATTCAACAAGCATTTCAATCACTTCCTTATGACCACTCAAAAACAGAAATGTTTATGGATTTCGGTGAAATGGACTATAATATTTGTTTATCTCTGTTACATCAATGGACCGATGCAGATCATTTCTAGTATACAACTCTATTGCTTGAATAGCCTCTTCACTTAGAGTTGAAATGAGAGTCTCGCAGTCATATCCATTGAAAATTGAAATATTCTTGATATGAGGTAATATCTTCACATTCAAATCGTGTTCGACTTCGGAAAATACGTCATATTCTGATGCCGAGCTGAGAGTTATCCTTTCATCACTCATTTTTATGATTTCTGCAATGCGAAAATAACAATATGTTATTCCTATAATGTTCGAATCATTAAATGTTGACGAAAATTGAAAGTCAGTCTCGAGAAGAGCAGTCTCGACTCGATAAAATCAAAGCCTGCGTAAAATATATAATATATACAATAATTTATTTGCGATCTTAAATCTGCTAATGACCAGTTTTGAAGAGAAGAGGGGATATTTGCTATTGTTAGGGCCTTCTTTTTTTTAATGATGAACCCTAATGGATCTACAGCGCTGTCGAAAACAGTCCCTCCTAACTTTTGTGAAAAAACATACTTAATTTTTAGTTCTTTTTACTCAGGAACGGCTTATCCAATAATGATTTTTTTACCAATAATGAAGTACTTATTATTGGTTAGAGAATCAAAACTACTTCCCAACGCGGCGTCACATGATATTCAAACATTTCTATTTGAATTTAAAAGTTATAATGCCTTTTCGCCAGAACATTCCTCAAATTTGAAATTTTACGCCGTTCAGAAGTTGGAGGGGGAGATTTTATATGACTGCAATGTATCATTTCATTTCATTAGTTTGAAACCTTCTCGATAACTTCGTTCTATTTCCTCAGAGTCATGATAATGTGGTTTATGCTGAGAACAGGTTTTTTTTTAGTTTCTTGACATTCGTTCTGAATATATATATATATATATATATATATATATATATATATGAATATTTCATTAAGTACAATCGAATACAGAGAAACGAGCTCGAAAACTCCTGGAATTTGACGAAATACATTTTTTTCATGAAATTTGTGTATTTCAAAAAATCGTTTCGGTTCGTAACGAATCTCGCAAAAATTTTCACAATGACACATGACAATTGCGAACTTGAGTTCATGAGTTCGCCTCTTTCGCGCGAATTCGACTGTTTTCGGGTGTTATCGTATTGCTGGCAAACAGTTGTCCGAACCAGTATTTTTAGAAAGCATTGAATATGTGATATTCTATCATTATGGTCGTTCTTCCCTAATATTTGCCGCTTCATATACATTATGATAGGTCTCGTAATAGGTATTTATATCCAAAGAAGGAGGGGGTTTTTGGAGGGGTCCTTATCAGAATGCAGGGATATTCATTTTACAAGAATTCAACTTGATAATCAGTTTCATAATGTTCGAGATGCTGAAAGTATAAATTTGAATTTGATAAATACGACACTGAAAAAGAAAAAGACATTCCCGAGATATTCCTGAATGATGAATCAGATATTGAAGTTCATTGAAATAATTTTATCTTTGGCTTAGAAATGTTTATCCCTGTTCGGTACTTCATCGTAGCAATAACAGAATGAGTTGAGTTATCAGTCTCTATTCATCTCAGGAACAAGATTATCTAAAGTTTTCAATTAACTATAAAGTGTCTGAAATACCTAAATTATTGTTTTTTGCACATGGATTGCCAACACATTCAGATCTTGAGAAAATGTGTTATTTTATTCTTGGTTTTCTTCTGGAACGTATTGATGAAAATTATATCAATAAAAATGATAATGGAAAGGAAGTAAGAACGGGGACGATTTCAACTGCGTTGATCTTCCATACATACATTGTAGTGAAATAACCCTCCGTACTGCAATCCTTTGATTTAGAAGCCAAACAATCAGATTTCTATTCATATATCAGTGAACTAGCCTCACAAAGTATGATATGATTTTTGGTGATGAGCTTTCATACCGATTCGTAAAAAAACACACCTCCAGTTATGAATTCCACTATTTTGATTACAAAAAAATACCTACAATTATTTCAAAATTCCTAAATAATACCTCTAATTCCCGAGTAGTGCCCTTGCAATTCCTCTAATTCCCGAGTAATGCCCTTGCAATTCCTCTAATTGCCGTGTAATGTTCTTGTAATTCCTCTAATACCCGACTAATGCCCGAAAAATTCCTGTAATTCCCGACTAATTCCTGCGACCTGTACACCAAAATTCCCTTGCGGTTTCCCCCTCGATTTTCATATTTTGGCGAAAGTGACGGGTCCGAAGGACGAGAGCCCTTTTACAAAATATGAAAATAACCGAATGCAATTTGTATGAGATATCACGCTTGAATGCAAAATTATCTGGTCATTTTTATGCACGAATGTAATACATTGGAATATTTCACGAATGAATAAATTCCCAAGGAAATGTTATTTTTTGTTCATTTATACTTTCCTCTATAGATTGTATGGAGTACTCACCTAAACGCGAAATGTTTTTCTATTTTTGAAGTCTATCTGACATTTATTTGTGTTGTTTACTGACGTCTAGCGATACGGTTTTAAATGTGTTGTTATGGTGACTTGATACAATGCAATTATCGCTGTGAGTTTTCGATACAATGCAAGTATCGCTGTAAGTTTTCGATAAATGCATTGCTCTTATGGGACATTTTATATATGAGGGAAATATTCAGTATAAATATATATATACATATATCTTGTGGAAAATGTAGACTCTGCACTCGTACCGTAATATATACATAGCATATGTGTTCTATTCGAGAAGTTATATTCGATTAAGTAAATTGAATTTGTATTTCTGAGCACTACAACATAAGTTATAGTGTTTTCCACTGATCTCGTGGCATCTAATTAATATCCTATCATCAACTACACCTATAATTTCAACAAATACTGCAATCTGAATCGAAATACCTTTTTTCTGAGATGGATATTGTTATCCAGTAAGGCAGTTTTTTCCCAGTATATCTAATAGCACCAGTCAAAAGAAGTCTCATACCTTTACCCATATGCGGTATGTTGTCTTCTTCTCTTTATTTTATCAAATCATTTATGTAGCGGTAATTATATGCGATACATTCTGTTGAATGTTGATGACCTTGGAAGCGAATCTTACTAGCAGCCACCATCACGAAACCAGCTTCTACTTTCCGAATTCAGTAGACAACAATAACTGGAGGGGATGCCATCTCAGAAATGTTTTTGTGCCCACTTATTTGTGTCATTCGGAAAAAAATCCTCTTCGGGATTATGGTTGACAGACACGAGATTATGCATTTTGTTTTATATAAGACAGAATTGGATTTTGACAAGTTGTTCCTATTATCTTGTTGCAAATGTGGTTGCTTATGAACGTGAATAATACATGTAGAGGTGAAATCAACAACCTAAATGTTCACCTGGCTCTTATACTAATTCTTTTTGAAGATAATAATCGATTTATCGGTACATACATTATAAGATTTTGAACAATATTGAAAGAAGATGGCGATTGTGACGGAATGGTGAAGTTTCAACTGAAGCTGCTTTTCGACTCAACTGCGAAGAAACGTTTTCCTGAATGAACATTATCATATCATGAGAACTTCAAAATGAATTTGAAATCAGTTGCATTAGAAGCGCGTATCGAAAATGCAATAAACAACTTCAATATCAATTTATCCTCACGAAGATGGTGACTAGGCAAATCGCGCATCGAGTTTTGAGATTTCAATTTGGTGAAGTATCGTTTGAAAATCAAGGTATTATAAAATAAAATTTAATTGAAATTCATTCGTCTGCCTTCTCGAGTTTTTCTCTTCGTCTTGAGTCGGATACCGATGGTACAGTCATGGACATTGATGAGATATAAGTACTAAAGATAACCCTGTGTTAAGTGAAATCAATACTTATTTCACTTTCATTCCTCCAGATATCACCTATTTCAAATCTTAAACATTAGGGGTTTCCAGTTTCCAAATTGTGTTAAGTCTTTGTGTCATATTTTGTCCTCTCACTTTCCTTTTTCTGTATTTCGAATTCATGTCATTTACTATGAAAAGTCCATTCGTTGCATTTAAATATTTGGCATCAGTAAGAAAGCAGAAATGATGTCGTCAGCTGAACCAATTCCATCCATACCTCTTCTATTAAGCTTTGTTATTTTTCCCATTAGCGTCTGAGTGAGTGCATTCTGCATTCGACAATTACATCAAAAACTTTGTATTTCGTTTCTTTCTGATTCTGACCATCAATTTGAAACATTGCTTTCATGTATCGTATCAACTTCTGAATCGACTAGATCGAAATTGATTTTGAAAGTCCAATGTGTTCTATTGTTTGTCTTTATTTGGAAAAGAATGATTATATTTTTGAACGATTACAGTATTTGCAATTCAGTCACGGGTAATTGTAAGTACCATCAATAAACAAGTATTTCACAAGATATTCCTTTGGCTCGATTGTGATCTCAAATTAGCAGCAAACTAGCAACTTCTCACAGATATGGCGTGTGGATAAGACACTCATGGCTCCCGACTTCGTGAACTTTGCCTGCGGAGATATCTCAAGCAAATATCGAAATTCCTAACCAGCCGGGAATTCCAACCCCAATTTAATTTCCCGACGAAAATATGAAACATGTCTGAAAGTATTTGGCTGAATCTCATCTCAGCGCTGGTATTCCGCATTCCTCGTTTCGGGTTACGAAATTCTGAGACCGCCCTGGGCGGAGGATGGGGAAAAGTATCATTTTGTTAGATAGTATATGGTCCGTAGCACGATAATGATTTTATCCTGCTTGAGGAAGCTACTGTATAGCGAAACACGTGTCGCGGTTTTGTCAACCCATGGTCAGTAGAATCGTATAGGACTCCGTGATATTTTTGAAAACATTATGTTTTCAAGTACAATCCGTCAAATTTCATATTTGTTAGTAATATCATGCAAAAAAGTATACTCAATGAGAAAATACCAACTATACTTGTGAGAATCATTTGTTCTCTCCAGCAAAGTACTAAATGGAAAATCACGGCGAATACTCTGAACAAAAAAAACATGCGTTAGACTGGTTGTTGAAGCCACTGTTATGAAGTTCCGAATTCGGAAATATATTTTGAAATTATTGATATTGTCCCTACACTTTTTATTCAGGCTGATGAGAGAGATTAGATGAGTGAATCCTTGTTTACGAAATATTAACTTCCATGTAAGCTCCCATACAACTATAGTCCAGTCATTTAAGGCGGTTTATCTACGAAAGTTGAGATACCCAGCTGTAAATTTGTATAAACTTGTATTTTGGCATCATAAGACTATTCTCCAAATTGACATATTTATGATTCGATGGCAACTTCAAAAATTAGGGGGTCAAAAGTAAAAAAAAAATACTTTTTGCACGTTTTTGCAAATATCTCGTTTTCAGTGGGTTTTATGCTCATTGTCTCTGAAACCAATATTGTAGAGAATTAAATTCTCTACAACATTTTTTTATACGTTGAATCGTTTTTTCAGATAGAAGGCAGCGCGAGCGCAGATTAAATATTATCTGAAATCAACTGGTAGTCCCGATCGAAGTCAGCCCATTTAAGGTTTATAAATTATTATTTGATATATAATATTACTAGCTGACCCGGCCACGCGTTGCTGTGGCTAAAGTTTTTGTTATATTACATTATAGTAAACAATCTAAGAGGAACAATAAGAGAACATCAGTCACGGAGTCCACTATGCTTTTTCACACAGATGATATTTGTAAAAAAATATGGTGATCTACTTATTTGACTTTCTACTACTATAACCCTTTAGTACAACAAAGACGAAAATGTTCATGTTGGTATACAAATTCACTGGATTGAGATTTGAAGGAAAAGTACGTTGAACACAATCAATTAAAATGTTCTTACACTTGATATTAAGCAGAAATCAACAGGTACAAAATAAAAATTTATCAGATTTATTATTTCCATTTAATTTTATAACAAATATAAGTATATTACAGTATAATACAGTAAATAACATGTGACGCTTGAACTCATGAATGAGGTAGGCAAGGCAGACAGTCTTAAACTTTTAAACATTAATATCTATTTTTTTGAATTATAAATACTATCAATTTCAATTTAATTCAACACCAATCGGTGCACAATGTTTTTGGTTAACCTGTCTTTAGCTAACACAAATAGATTCGACGGTTTCCCAACACGTGAACACGCAACATATAGTTGCCCATGAAAAAAACATAGATTTTCCAAATCTAAACCATTTGTGGTTGTGCATGACCTTCTGCTGTCCTGATTCTTTGAGCTGGATTTCTTGATTCAATTTGTTCTGCCAACTGATGGGCTCAGCAGCGCCATCTATTGATTACTTACTCAACCCAGTCGAAAGGTATCGACATCTGTTAAAATCATTTGGAGTTAACAGATAATTGTGACTGTCAAATAATAACAGACAAATAATTAGCAATAAATTGAAATTGCGACTATAATTTGAGATTTGAACTATCCTATCTCTCAAGTTGGATCGAACTGCACATGGTGTGCGAATTTTATTACAATCGGTTAAGTGGTTTAGGAGTCCATTGAGGTCAAACATTGTGAACGAGATTTATATATATTAAGATAAATAATTTTTATTTTTTATCAAAAATTACATTATATTTAAATCTGCCCGTGTAATAAATAAAATTAGCATGAAACCCATTGGAAACGTGATATTTGCACTAACGTGCAAAATGTCGTTTTCTCTTGACTTTCGACCCCCAATTTTTGAAGTTGCGGCCATCGAATCATTTGTGAATTTTGAGAATAGTTTTATGATGCCAAAATACAATTTTATACGAATTTACAGCTGGGTATTTCAATTTTCCGAAATACTGGCCTGAATCTACCTTAAATGACTGGACAACTGATTTTTTAAGTTATATGTGAGATATGTGAATTCGACCTTTGATTATGATTACCTTTCCTCGAGAGGACCAATTCACTTTGAGTTCATGTGGAGGAAAAATTATTAATTTGAACATCAAATCAAATTTGACTACTGGTCAAAGATCAGTAAGAGTTGAGTAATTTCTCAACTTTATGTAACGATATATAATATACACTTGCACGATCTTCTTAATAATTCTTCTCACAAGACAAGATTTTCTGTGATACAATGGTTCTAACCTGGATATAATTCATGGACAACTCAAAGTATCTCAATCAAATCACCTCTTTCTCGATAAAAGTCATCAGAATTTTTCCAATTGAATCATTCCAAATAGTAGTCGTTTTCGATCAGGACCTGTAAATCGATTATTTGAAATTTTACTCCAAAGTCTCACCGAATCACCTCGTAGTCTGAAACACACGGTCGATAGTGGGCGAGTTAATCGATCATATTTGAAAAGAATCAGGAAATACAATTCAATTTTGAAAATATTTTCATTCAATGAAAGTAGATACTCACTATCGTTGCTGTCAAAAACGAAACGTTGAAATGCAGAATTTTTTTTATGTCCTCATGTGAGACTCAAGAAGTGAACTTTATGATAGTTACCGATTAGCTGGACCGAGAATTTGTAATTCGCCATGGTATGTACATCTATTTATACCCTTGGTGCTTGGATACTTTTATGTCTTATCTTCTCGTTATTGCACATACAATACAAATATTCGAAAAAAAAAAAGACTGAGTCCAATTTGATTTCGACATTATCATTTTATAAAAGTAGTTGGCTTCTGTCAAACTCAAAAGGTTAAAATGCAAAAAAGTTTCAATATCTTTATGTCCACACGGGCATAAAATATAGCATTATGTTGTCGGCAGCTAAATGTTGAACTAGTATCATATAAAAATATGCAACCACTGAAATAAAACCAAAATTGAAGAAAAATATTCGAAGGTTTCAAATCAAGTGTACCAACAACGTTTCTTGATCGATCGCTAAAGGTGCTTCCAGAAACTTGGATTTCTATTTCGTGCGAAGAAATACTTCACTTCTCGTTATCTTCTAAAAATCTACAAGGCTTAGATACGGAATATAGTTCTCATGTGTGGAGTTCGGCACCGAAACATTCATTGAGGCTTCTCGATTCTATTCAGAGGAAGGCAATCCGTCTTATTGGTGACTCTTCGCTCACAGACTCGCTCACTTCATTGGAACATCATAGAAGGGTTGGAGACTTGTCTCTTTTCTATAGATATTTTCACGGTCGGTGCTCTTCTGAATTGTTATCAATCGTTCCACCCTTAGCGATATCTACAGCTGAGCTTTGAAACTCCTTGCCGAAAGAGGTTTTTCCTGAGGCTAACAAACTTCGAAAATTCAAATTAATGTTTATTCTTATCTCCTGTCTCTTTATTCACGCGGTGTTCTCTGAACATTACAGGGCTTCCCTTCCGTGTGAATCTGCATATAAAAAAAGATCGTCGTCAGATAATGATAAGAAGTTCGAACCTATAACTCTCAACAGGTGTATTTCGCTGAATCTCATCTCGGCGCCGGTATATTCCGCGTTGTTCGTTCCATGTTCCGCATTCCTTGAACCGCCCTGGGCGACCGATGGGGATAAGTCTGCCATTGTTAGATAGCTGGATGTTAGATGATATTAATGTGACCCCGGCCCACTCGAGTAGCCTCGGCCGTTCAGCCTTGCTCTCAAGGCGCACTCATAGTGACGTGGATGGATTATATACACTGCTCATCTATATGATGAACAGGGGTCAGATTTCGAGATTGCCTGAGAGGTGTTATTACCGAGGATGAGTGTGTCTCATTTATTGTACTTTCAATGTTACGGGGATATGTGACTAGTTGCTCCTAAAAGTTATACACATTTGAATGTTTTTTTTGTTATTTTACCAGATGAATACAATATCCAATTTCATTTCCTGGTGCAAATACTCTTATCGTATATTAAGTGACAAGGAAGATAGCTAGCCTACTACGCATGAGCGAAAATTTTTCCAAAAATTTTTTGTTCTAAAATTGTTCGTTTTCGTTAACCAGCTGACGAACGTCAACCCTCAGAAGTCGAAACTTGTACGAGCAATGGATCAACGAGGCCTTACCTTTTAACGTGCGATTACCCACCACTACTCTCACTATGATAAGAGACAGAAAGTAGGTGAAACAATTGCTTGCTTTATGGATCAGATACAGTACCAATGCACAAACTCTTAAACAATAAATTTCCTGAAAATATCATTTTCAATTCAATTTTACGAAGGATTTCCAGAGAACACCACTTGAATCAAGGGATAGGAGATACGAATTAACATTCACTCTGAATTTTTGAAGTTTGTAAATCTCAGGAAACACCATTCTTGGCCAGGAATTCCAAAGTTCAGCTGTTCTATCGAAATAAGATCCCTGAGCAAGAGAGGTTCGATAGGTCTCCAAGTTCACAACAAAGGGATGGGAATTTTCTACACGTCGAGTCATCCGCGTAAATATTGCCAAGGGGTGATAACAATTCAGAAGTGCACCGACCGTGCAAATATCTATAGAAGAGAGACTAGTCACCGACCCTTCTACGATGCTCCAATGAAGTGAGCGAGTCTGTGGGCGAAGAATCACCAAAAAGACGGTTTGCCTTTCTCTGAATAGAATCGGGAAGCCCCAATGGATGTTTTGGTGCCTAACTCCACACTGGATAGCAATTGACAGTGGTATTGAAATGAGGTTGATAAATTTTTATTCCCATTACAAGCTATTGGTTGGTGGAAAATGCTGGATACCAGAAGTTTTACTAACGAACAAGGGGTGAATATATGAGAGGGATCTCATCTATCAATAATATTAAAATTCTCTTGAACAACATGTATGTTGATATTATCATACATATCGAACCCCATCTCTTTACCCCCTCTATGCACTAGAATATATGACATTACTCTCCAGATGTATATAATAACAATCCGAAGCTCCATCAAACACATTGCCTTGAATGAGTTATATCAATCAGAAGCCACAATAATTACCTATATGGTTCATAATTTAAATTTCGGGTGCTGAAACCTCCGGAAATTCTGGAACGAATATTAAATGAAAAAAATGGTTTCTGAACTGTAGCAAAAATTATAATTCATTCTAACATGATCACCTTTTAGGTAGCACACTACCCAACTAGCAAAATTGTTTTATAATTTCATGGTGCTGCAACAGTTTTATTTTGTTGTTATTTTATAGTAACTTCCAAAATGCTAATAGATTATATCAGACGACCTGTGAACACAATATAGTTGTAGGCAATAATAGTGTTTTATAAATTTGTCATAGAAACGTTTATAAAATAAAATTAAAAAACCTTTATAAAATTGTCACGAAATTATCACAGAAATGTTTCAACAACTAACTTGTGAAACATATTTCGCTATAAAAGTACATCGTTCTGAATTAGTTTTATAGCACTTTTCTGCCAGTTTGTTTTGATCTTTATAAAACTATTTGAAGCTTATTTTATAACTGCTTCCTGTAGCTTTGATGAAATTATTTTACTGGAATGCTTTCAAACACAATTTTGTTTTTATCACCATATTGTCACATTAATGATAATTTCCCAACTATTTTATAGTATGGTATATTTACTACAATTCTAACACAACAAAATAACTGTTATACAATCAAATTGCTTCTGCGAATGTATATTTGCTGTCGCCAAGAATGAAATGCAGCTTTTGAGAAGAACCAGCTGTAATTGATTTCAGAGGTCAATGAAGTATAATTTGTGAGTTTCATTTGACAGGTGTGTCCCAATAAATTACCTAACGCATGATGTCGTGTAATATTGGTCATTGGAAAAAAATTTAGAAGAGTGGTTCGTTTAGACGAAGACTGAAAATATGTTACGATAATATGATGTGCAGTGATAGAAAGATTTTTTTCTTGCTAAAAACAGGAAAACGTTAATATAATGATTAAAATCCGTAGATTTGAGTGTTACACCCTCAAACTACTAGGTAAAAGCTCCTTCGAAATTTAGCCTCCATAACCAATGGAAGAAGCTTCCTAGCCAAAACATCCTGATAGATAATACTTATATCCAAACTATGTGAGAAATCCCATGCAATATCTTCATACAATCACTTTTGTAGGAATCTATAGCTTTAAAAGTAGTCTGACTCTGCCGCAATACCATCACTTTCAGAACTCAGTATTTCTTAACAGTTTTATAGGACTTTTATAGTAGCTGAAATGCGTTAAAATGATTGCTATTGATACCAAATTATTTTATAGAATGACGCCATTTTGAAATGATAGCAATCCGGAATACCGACATTAGATGAGTTGAAGATATGAAATACCGCAACTATAGTGATATTTACAGCTGAAAATTACATGAATATTATAAGATAATATTATTTAGAACAAACTGAGTTGAGTTTGCGAGTGGAAAATTGATATTTCGACAGTGTGTTTTTGTATAATCAATATTTTGTTCCAAAAACATCAATAAATGAGTGGCGCGCTTAAATTTTGCTAATAATACGCTATATATATATATATATATATATATATATATATATATATATATATATATATATATATATATATATATATATTGTCAATAAAATTTCATTTGCAGTAAAAATATTTTCTTTGAAGCACAAACAATGTCTTTAACAGTTTTATAAGTACAAAAGGGAAATTATTAAAATGGCTTCAACCTTTCTATTTGTTGGTTTTTAGTTGGTGACATATCTATTATATTTTCCTAGTGTCCAATACAAAATTCTTGCGCCTTAAAGAAAAAAGTTTCAATACTTTTTTATTTTATCGGTATCTTTTTAGGCTGCATTGTATTTTATAACGCTTACTTAAAACTACTACAAAACTCTTATGAAATTGTGTCTTAATTATTTTATGAGTACCGCTCAAATATGTTGCAGAAGGGCAGTAAGAGAAGTCTTTACAAAACTACTTTTTGAGAGTGTTAGAAAACTTTTATAGTATTGGTCGAAATGTTTATAAAACTATTTTGTAGTGTTTGTAAAAGGCTTAACAAAATAATAATAAAGACTATAATGTTATAGCTGTTTTATAAACACATTGAAAACATTTCTGAGAGAAATACAGTTTTATAATTTGTTTCTCCGAAACATTTTCGCGACTATTATAAAATATAAAATTGCTAGTTGGGTATGAGATGATATTGCAAATCAACTCTCATGTTTTCCCACTTCGTCAATCATATTGTGATATGGGTAGTGACGGCAACAGCTCATGGACATCTGACGTTTGTTCAAGCATGTATTCAGGTGGACACTTTCTCTTTTTTGAATTCGGAATTGCCGACTCGCAATTAGCGGAGGATCACCGCGGTATGAATACATTTATTTGACAGCGACCCTGAAAGTTCGTTTACACCGACGCGACGCCGAGAAGGAAACTCGTTTACAATCCGAAGAACTCTCGGAAAGTATCTCGTAGCAAACAATTCCGCCAATTAGTTTCCGATGCTCGAATTCGAAAACAAATTGTTCGGATGGCAGAGCCAACCAAGATTTCAATCGACCGTCGGTGCCGATAGTAACTCACCATACCGGAGATTCTTCTGTTGGTGGCCGATTGGGAAAAAACACATGTTGTTAGACAGAGGCGGGGTCGGATATATCCGAGAGCAGAGATGTAATTAACTGATGGCAATGAGTGGTACAACTTGAAAATGCATGATTCAATACTGAAAAGTCAACTCTGGAAGTAATTCTAGTCGAAGTACTGATCGAGTCCAGATATCCACATTCATTTCCTGCTCTCAACTCTTGAATTGTTAGAAACAATTCCATTCTTGAAAGATAACAATTATTAAAATTCTCACTGAGAATTTCTGATTCGATTTTTGTAAAAGTGTCAATTGCACTTTTTATTGTGTCTACCTGGTATTTTTCCCCATTCAACATACTATTAAAAATCTATTTCCAGTTGACATTCAAAATTTATGTGAAGAATCTTAAGTGTCATACTCACATATAATAAATACAGTTTTAAACATTACATTTAAATTGAATACACAACAACTTCGTTCAAGGGTTTATTTTTCTGAATCAAGTTAATTCTTGGGAAAAATCATTTCACCTAATAGAAGATCAGTGTCGTCTAATATATTGTTCGTTTCCGTTAACCAGCTGACGGACGTCAACCCTCAGAAGTCGAAACTTGTGCGAGCAATGGATCAACGAGGCCTTACCTTTTAACGTGCGATTACCCAGCACGGTGGACCGGCGAGGGATATTCGATTCATAAAAAAATGAAAGAGATCATCTTTCCATTCGGCCATTTTTATTATTTCCCTTCGTTCTCCTGTATGATGTTGAATTCCATTTTCAATTTTCTTGATGACGTCATTGAAGTTTTCTCAATTCAAAATGAAATTTCTGATATAATTCAACGCCTTTCGTAGTACTAGCCAGGGGAGTAGTTATTTTTTGACTGGTGTTACTGCATTGGTTGAACAAATTGTTTCTTTAGATGATTTGGTAAAAAACATACGTGCCTAAATGTTGAATTCGGGAATATTATTTTATCGATTCTCTAGTGGCAACATTTTTTATTGCTGTAATGGACAGCAAAATGCTGGTTCAGAACATGAGAGACTCATTTTTTTTTTTAAATAAATAATCCAAAATCGGGAATGTCCTCTACCTACCTGATGAGACCGTTCAGATTGTCTTCGTCAGCTTCTGGAAGGCTTTCAAACTCGTAAACGTGGAAAAAATTAATGAGTTTGCACCAGAATGACCAACGAACCAAAACTTCTGTCTCTGCGGTCAGTTCAACAACGCCATCTTGCGCATGTGTGAAAATAGTGGAAGTCGTTTCATGAAAGCAAAATATTTGAAAGATAGAAAAATACAAAAAAACAATAAAATAAATTCGCTTCGACCATAATATGATCAAGGTTTTGAAATTTTTAAGGATACACAATAAAAACAACTTCAACAGTTATATGAAATATCCTTGTTTTTATTTCCTCTAAGAATATTCCATTTCATTTTTTTCGTTTGGTCCCTGTTTACTATTTGGCCTGACGAATTTATAACATGTTCCTTTCTCTATTATATCTTGATGTAGTTGTTTCTGCCTTTTCATAAATTCATTCCACTCGAACAATTATTGCGTTCTGAAAATATTCAATGTTCAAAATATCACAGAAATCCTCTTGCTATTATTTCTTTGGATCGTTCTAAAGACTGGTTTTTCAATGCAAGATATCTATCAGATAAAAATAACCAACAGTTTTCATCTTTGTCACTGCCGAACATTACTCACGCACACCCTCTCATTTCTTCCATCAGTCTGACAGATAACTCATTTATTCCTGTATTGAAAAACCGGCCCTAAGTGTTTTCAATCTGACTCGAGTTGCTTTTTTCTGAATTTTGAATGGTGACATATTACTGTTGAAAATCTTCTTTGATTTTTTCTCTTCCTTATATAATTGCCATATCTTTTCTATGAATTGTTGATCGTTTTCTATAGCTTTTTCTATCATCAAGTGAATCTGGCCTCCTATCAAATAAACAATAAGGTAATTACCTTATTGTTTGTTTCTTCAGCAAACATTACTATCAGTCCAAATTTATACACTTGTGTGTGCAATTGTACCAGTTGGCAATGATGAAATTGAAAGAATAACTTTTCTCGAAATGGGAAAATATATTTTATGGAACACGATGGAACATTTACTTTTGTGTAACTTGTACTACTTTACAGGATCTCGCTGCGCTCGTTCAGCAGAAATCACATTCCTCACACAAAATGAATTTTTTTCTATTTAGAATAGCTTTTATCGCAGAGCATCCAGGCTTGAAAAAATTGTCGATCCAACTTTCGTAGTTTCAGCCAAAGAACAGGAATTCGAAAACCTAACGTGGCATTTCAATAATATAATATAACGTTTATTGCTCCCAAGAAATAACATGTATTTTATAATAGGGAACATCTTGATTTCAAGCAGTTAAATTCAGTGGTTCATTAACAAAAACCAAAAGAAAATCTTATGCACGATATAGTCATGGGTAAGATGTAATAAAATGATGAAGAAAAAAGTGAATGAAGTTCAAGATAATTAGTATTTTTTGTATTTTTCAATGATTTCGGCAAGTTGTTAAAACAGATGACGCCTTCATACAAAATGATTTTTTTGCAATAATTTGTTCTAAATTTAGCCAGAGAAAGGTAATTTGCTTTTCTTGTTGATTGGTAATGGGCATTTATGGTTAATTTCAAATTCGAATTTTTTACGTTATTCTTGATCGAATGAATAAATACTGAATAATTTTGTTTTGAAGAATTTGAAGTGGCTTGATAATTGTTTTATTCGCTGGTCCCCAAATTGAGATGAGGTATTGGATTCTTGAATAAATTAATGAAAAATATATTGGTTTCCTATAATGTTTCGGAATTTGTTTCTTGATTCTATATAAAATTCCCAAAATTGGCGAAGATCGCTTTCTCAATACTTCTATTTGTTTTGACCACGATGAATGTTGATCGATAAACATTTTGTGTTTGTGGAATATTCAATTGATTCTTTTATGAATTTAATCGGAAGTCTCGAAGAGTTGGGTATCGTTTTTCCCGAAGATTCAGCATAGTTTAGACTCAATTTATGAGAAGACATCCAAGACGATAAAAGAATCAGATCATCAGCTATAAGTATCTGTTTTCATTTCTTCAGATTTATATCCTGAATAAACTAGAGTAGTATCGTCTGCAAATAAGTATGACTTTCCTTTCAGAGCCAAATCTTTCATAGAATTTATATAAACTGAAAAAAGAATAGGGCTTAAAACTGAGCCTGTAGTACACCACAAATAACAGTTTTATACCCACTCATTCATTCATTCGTCCGACCTTCCTAACCATTTGAATATGAAAAATATAGACACGCTTACATCATCTGGTGCCTCTTTCGCATTTATGAATATGTTTCAATATGAAACTTGAATGAAAATTCCAAGACTTCAGTTATAAGAAACGAATTAGACACGATCGAGTTATTATATCGGAGTGAAGGGTTTCACTTCGACTATTTTGCTCAATCTCTTGTATACAAGACAACTTACGCGTGATCAAGTGGCATATAGGTCGAAACAAATCTTGATATTTAAAACAAACTTCAATCGATTATTCATAAATATTTCATTACCCCATCAAATTCAGTCCTGCATTATTAATTTTATCCATCATCAAAATGTTTGCGGAACTTCTTGAATTTTGGCGCGTCAAGACGCATAATTCCACCCCGCTTAAAACCTTAAATCGTGTCAACTTTGGGCACGTCAAGGTGTGTTTAGTGCAGACAGGCCCTTATCTCGTTGATCTAATTACGGAAAACGTACAACCGTTTGCAGAGCCGTAGAAAGATATACAGAGGGTCGTTTTCGAAACATCACGCGTCGAACTTCGATGATAAACTTCTGTATCTGAGGAAGAGTGAGGGATTCAGAACTCTATAGGACATGAGAGAAAAGGCGAAATTGGCGCTTCTGCTGTATTCGCTCTGTCATCTTCTCGAACGTTTGTTTCCTTTACTCCTGGGGGCGCTTAAACGCTTATCCCTGTGGCACGTTCTCAGTCGAACGTCGAATTCCCGCAAAGGCAATAAATGATTATTTGTTGATGCCCCCCGGTTATTGCGGTTGTGCATATGAAATATCTGCGATTCGGTTTGTGAATAATAAATATTTCCGAAGCTATCATTTCACGTCCGAATAGAGATTTATGGAACATGAGAACTCCTATAATACATACGTCATTTGTGTCCTAACACTTTTTTGGGTTTCTGACCTGCGAGACTATTTTTCGGCATCAATCTAAGTACTCCCTCTTTATCTTAAAAAAAAAAAACATTCGAAATATTCCTTCGGAAACTTGGTCGAGCGCTCTCAATTTCAGATATTTTGTTCTGGAATCCAATTTTTGAATTTTCTCTCCCCTAGAAATGGAAAAGAAAAAGCTTCAAATTCTTATAATATCTGTTCTTTACTGTTCATTATATTTCTGATGCTCAATACTCACATTGTTTGTTAATGTTCAATTTCATTACGTCTTAGAACAGACATGTAAATATTTCTACTTTTTCACTGAACTCAATAATTGTGCATAATTCTTAAGGTTCACTTCACTTAAAAAGAACTCACATTGTTTGTTAATGTTCAATTTCATTTCGTCTTAGAACAGACATGTAAATATTTCTACTTTTTTACTGAACTTAATAATTGTGCATAATTCTTAGCGTTCACTTCACTTAAAAAAAACGTTTCGAGTATTTCAAAGTAGAAAGAATCACGAGGAACTCTCATCTTAAGTTTCCTCGATTCTCCTTCTCTCTGCCCACTCTGGCGTGTAACCATTTTTGTAAATCGGAGCGACACATGTTTTTACATTGACTCGGTTGCTCTACAGCCAATAAACTGGGCGTATGCATCGAATATCATGGGAATTTATTCGCAAAATGAGATACTAATAGACGTTTCTCTTGTAGCGTTGGGACATGATAAATAATGAGAGTTTCCTGGTCGTATATATCACGAGCAGAATACCGTTACGTCAGGAAGTCATTAGGGTTAGGAGAGAGTAAGTGACAGCGAAGTTGGTGATACATTGAATGGCTGATACACTGGTGGGATAACATGGATTACCCACGAAAATGGTGCTAGAGCAATCTGTTGCTGGTGTATGTAGAGATGCGCATTTGTTACTCAGACGGTGTGATTCTAAGATCACCACGAGATGGCGCTTTATTATTCATAGACCTGATCTGTGATGGAAGTTATACCAATGCCAATTAATATCATTCAGAACTAAGACTAATTCAAAAATGAATAACAGCGATCAAAAATAAATTATTGCCTCAACTCAAAACGAATATATTTTCTTAGTGTTCGCTTCTCGGTTCGCTCATTTTGTTTTTTCAATTCAACAAAGAAGGTTTTTTCTTTGAATGATATATTTGCTGCCCAAAGTCGTTCAAAATATCGATATGTAATGAGCATAAAGCAATGAGTCAGCATCTTCTTCTAGGGCATTACTAGAACGTACTGAGAAGGAAATCTTATTCGATTTGTAACAATGTTTTGACATGAATATAGATCAGTGTCACTTCCATTCACCTTGTTCCTTTGGAACCCACATATACATACATATCTTTATCATTTCATTCCATGATCTCTTAATGGTATACCCACTTCCTCAGCAAAACATGCAGCTTGTTCTAATTGTGAATTGTGCACTGGAAAACGATTATCCATGTTGCTGATTTCTTCAAATATTTTTCTATTTTCATTCAGGCTGTCCTTTGAATAGGATATGTGTGTAGCTAGTAATACGTGATTTGTACACATATTGAGTTATTTTGGAAAGTAAAATGATGAAAACGGGGACCACCTACTTAATATGTTTTTGCATTTACAATATATATTCTCTTTCGAGAACAGAAAATATCAGTGTTGACATATTGTTGTGAGGGAGGGTGGATTTGACTGAACTCAAAACTATTTTTGATAACAAGGGAAAAAATCAGTTGGTGAAGACAGAATATTGACTTTCATTAAAGTCCTCGTTCACTCAAACGACAGTCATTCAATAAAGCCCATACTTTACACTGAAACAGTGATAATCAACAAGCCTAAGGGCAAGATAGATGATATTTCTGAAAATCATCAACTGTCATCATGGGGTATAATTTGAAAAATAAATAAGCGAAAGGATAAACGATGAGACCTTTGGTTTTGAAATTGAAACTTCTAGAGATCAATTACCCTAACACCAAACTAATATTTTTTGGCACTCGACTCGCGTTCCGCTAACAAGGTTAGCTATTCAGGAGAGAAAGTTGACACTATCAATCTCGTAGCGGAAACCGCATCGAGTGCAAAAAAAATCAGTTTGGTGTTAGGGTAACTGATCTCTAGAATTGTTGCTTTCAGCTTTTGGACTACTCATCAGTTCTGAACGTTTTCTGGAAGATATCGGAGCAGAAATGAACTTGTCCCTATACCTTTTTCCTCTTAGTGTCCCAAATGGTATCTAATGATTTGGAGAAGTTTTATTTGAGAGTCATAAGTTCTCATTTCATATTTTTCGAGAAAGCTGATGACGTGGCTGACGTTGAAGGGGAAAACAAAAATTTTTGATTGATTACTGTACATTTTTTCATTTTTTCATCAAAGTCTCACCTGTTTTTGGTTCAATTATTCCTAAGTAGCATTGAGAAGGACCTCTCAGCAACAGAGGTTGATTTGTTTCATTACAAACAAGAAAAGTTTGAAGTTGTGAAAAAATAGTTTTTTGCGAAGAAAACTAACACCATGTCGCAATAAAATTTCGCATGTCAGAAGAAAATTTCGCATGTCAGAAAGGTGACATGTATGACACGAAAGTTTCCACCCCTGTCAACTGGTAGAGAATCTATGGATATACCAATTTATAATATTCTTCAACAGATTCATACTAGCACTATTGCTAAATAAGATGAGCTTATATTTTTTGGATTTATGATCAGACAGTGGTCATTGGATGCCATTGTAGGTGAATTCAGATCTGTTTTCAGATGAATATATTTGCATTTTGTGAGCACAACACTGTGATTTGCATTCGACCAAAAATGAAGATAGTGGAACGAATATGAAACCCTTTCTCTACGCACATGGCTTTCTAGCTGTACGCGTATGCCTTTGTGATTCGAAGAAAACCACACCCATCGTCTATCATCGCGATTCATAGAGAATGTATTTGTTCACACACGGCAATAACCATCGCGAAAGTTCTAGAAATGTCGATGTCCGTTCGATTACGGATTATTCCAGAACCATGAACCTTTATATCGCGGACGGGGCGCAGTACGACTTCAGTTGTGTTATTTATCAACCTGTGAATTAGTTGTTTAGTGATTTGATGAGTGTATTGAAATAGAGTTGTTGAATTTTGCGGTACCAATTGTCACTCATTTTCGAATCCAGAGTAAAAACGTAACATTGGATTCGAGATATATATAATGTGGAGAGTAAGGGATCGAATATGGAACCTTGCGGGACTCCAGCTTTCCCTTGTATTTAACCATCTAAATACCATAACTCAAATAACTTTCATAATGCCACAAGCAGAAAATCCATCGTAGTATAGCTGAAAGCAAATGATGATTTATGCGATAAAATTTTTTGGGAGTAGTCTAATAAAACAAGTTCCACCAAGTTATTGTTGTCAACATTTGTCAATATATCAACAGTTGCTTCTAATAATGCCAATATGGAGCTATGTTTTGGCCGAAAACTTGATTGATTATCTAGAATTACACTGAACTCAAAAATTCTCCGAGTCGATGAGATGAGTGATTAGGTACGAACAACTGAGTAATATCATATTAAGGTAGAACTCATCCGCACCCTGTGAATTAGAATTGCTTCTATAAAGATGCTCGTTATCAGCCTCGCAATCTAAAGATCGGAGAAAAAAGTCCCATTCTTTGAATTCAAATCATTATCATGAAAAGGAGTAGTATTTATATCTGATTTATTCACGGTATAGAATGTGCAAAATTGTTATTGATAGTATAAACATCACACAATTCATTAGAGAATTCCAAGATTTCGTTAAATTTTTTTGAGGCATTCCATATCGACTTTCAGTTTTTACCACTCAAATAAGTGATTTTTTGGGAGTGAGCCTTTTTCTCTTTGTACAGCAAAATCGCTGTAGTTTAGGAAGTCTCCTCTTTTTGACCCGTAACCAGCTGGTGAAGAGGAAAGTTATTTTTCAAAGGTATATACGTCATACTGTTTTTTTTTTAATTGCTCAATTACCAGTTACACAATTTGCTGATGCCAGCGTAAACTCCAATATACAGCCCTGCGTGGGCAAAAAGTTAACTTTGTGACCCAGAGGCGAGCGTTTGTTTTTTGACCCGCGCTGGCCATGAAGATACAAAATTCCATTCGACAGTGATTCAATAGCAATAATTGCGAATAATTGTATATACAAAAAAATACTGTTTCATCAAAAAAGAACAAATATCCACAGTCTGCATAAAGTACATAATACCCCAACAAAACCGAACAAGAACCCATGTGAATATTTGAACATTTGAATTGTAAAAGGGTGCAAATGGCTCGATACTCTGGAACAATTTCGAATAATGGTTTTCTTATGTTCAATTTGAAAAAAGACAGATATTCCGCAGTTTCTACCACGAAGCTGAAGGAAAATTCAATATAATTTCAAAATAAAAATTAAGTTCGTAAGTAACAGATCAATTAAACATATATCAGCTTCAAACCAGGGGATTGAAAGATTAATCGAGATAATTTATTTATCGAACCCACTGGGTTACAACTATAGTATACATGTTCGTGAGATTTCGAACTAAATCTTGCACCCACTTAACCGAAATCTTGGGCTCTACGTTGAACACGACTCAAACTAATGTTTATGCGTAGTTTCCTGACGGGCCAAACGACTTACTAATGATATAATGGCGTCGCATAATCTAGTTTGTGTTGTAAAGATAAATGAGGAATCACAGAGATAATCAACAGCAAGGGGTATAGCAAATCCAGGGGTGGCTTCGAATTTTAGTGCCTAATGTGTTGAGTGAAGTAGCACGACAAGTTATGTTTTCCATGGGAAAAATTTAATTTTTGTTTCAAATCTCCATTTTATTGATTTTCCCTTGACAGTTTTGATATAGGTTTCAGAATTGATTTAGCTGTTAACCAGCTCTCGAACCCTTGCGAACACAAACACTCAAAGGTCGAACTACCTTGTTTCCATAGTTATTGTTGTCTAACATTGTGAAGTGTTATTCTCAACATGGAAAGCTGATAGATTCACCCACCGTTCCTTAGGATCCGTATCTGTGCAACACAAATTAATCACAAAGTTTTGTGTTTGATTCCACTTATTGTTGAATGAAGATGAATCGTGATCTATTGAGATTCTTCACCTTTCAAAAACAAAATTGTTGTTTGCTTGAACTGTCGAATTTTTGTGCTAACACTGGGTTGATCTCTCGAATGTCCCAATGTCATATATATCAGTCAAATTTCTCAATATCACCACGAAATATATTAAACCGCTACACCGTCGAATTCTTCACATTGATGCTTGAGCAATTCCTGCAGTTTCTAACTTGGGATGCAATGTTAGCATCTCACCTCCTCACGTAGAAAAAAAACGTACCTAGGTATTTTGAAACCGAAGCTATGGACAGTGAAAAATCTAGTTTATAGTATTGTTTTGATGATACGTATGGGACGACACTGCAGTTAGTTACAAACAGAAGTGATATAAAAAAATTGGAAGTTTCATTTCTCAATTTTCTTGAAAACTTATATTTTCCATATAGCCTTCAAATGAAAAATATACAAATGTGTTGTTGTAACCTGTCTCTCAGTCATTCAATTGATCAATAAATCAATGCTTCATTGTCCAAAAGAAAATAATTATTGTTGACCATGCGTTATAGTTTGAAAAGTCAAGCAATTCACAGAAATCAAGGAGTTATACCAGTAGGAAACATAATCATAAAATCCGTGAACACGAAGTATATGAATAAATAATTTTTTCAACCAAAATCCAAAAATATAAAAGTTATATAGATAAAATTGTACATAAGTATAAAACACTCGTTATATATGATCAAAAAGGGTCTTGGCAGAATTTGTCAATACCATGATAGACCTTCATAACCAGAAGCTCTCTTACTTCTTTTCTGAATATTCGTTTAATATGCATTTGCGTAAGACTCATGGAGAAAAATGGAATGACTCCTTACCCTTGTAAAAAAGTGAATTTTGGGTATCAGCATAGGGGTAGGAAGGCCTAATTAAAGGTGCTTGTCGTATAGGTACCATATGTCGATGTAGTATTCATTTGATTTTTACACTGAAGAAAAAACTGCACACAGCTTCCCCAGAAGCATATACCATACCGTACATGGATTTCAACTACTCGCACAATATACTATATATTGCAATATTTCAAGTTTTCATCGTCAAATGCCAGAAATTTGTTTTGTGTATTACTACTTTTCTTCGAGTTTGAAGGCCGTCGTTGTTTGGAATTTCTTCCTGACGTTTCGCTAGCGCGAGTGGCTGGCTTCTTCAGAGGCTCACTCATCTTGACTATTATACAGTAGTCATCGGAATAATAGTCAAGATGAGTGAGCCTCTGAAGAAGCTAGCCACTCGCGCTAGCGAAACGTCAGGAAGAAATTCCAAACAACGGCGGCCTCCAAACCCGAAGAAAGTAGTAATACTGAAAACCTCGGCCGCGAAAGCCTTTACCATTTTGTCAATTTGTTTTCTTTCAAGCTTTCAATTTTCTGATTCTCCAAGTACACCTCCTCGATATTACATTGTAAAGACACCGCATTTTATATAATAGAAATTATTTCAGGTAATTGGCTCACCTATATACTATCAATCATTATCAAATATCATCTGAATGACTATGGTGAAATGATTTTGAACACACAAGAGACATTTGCAAATAGACAAATGGGTTTTTATCCCATACGTGTTCATGATTGTGTTTTCGTTGCTTGGTTACGAACTGCATAATAGTATACTTTATGCCTGTAGAGCCATACAGTTCGTTTTCGATCCTGCGCGATTATAATATACACTTCAAGGCTTGGGCAGGCCGAAAAAACATACAAATTTGAATTTGAGTTTCATATTGATGACAATAACTATTATCATGAAATAAAAATTTCCAAATAGACTTACAAATATAGGGTCAGAGGAATACGTTTTTGTGAATCATCACCCTCACATGTATTTCATACCCTAGGTACACAAATAACTATAATCTACATAAGGCTCTCATTTTTCTTATTGTTTGTGAATGTCATATGTGTAACACTTGGTTTAATGATGGATATGTTCGGCATATCTCACAGAAGGTAGATTTGAACGCATAATGATGGAAAATGTATAACTCAAATTGAGGAAAATTACGAATACCATCTGACAATTGACACTTTTGCGGTATCGATTGCAGTATGAAACGCATCATCAAAGGATCGGAAACAACATTTCACCTCATCTGCTTTTCATCCTGCAGCTTCCTGTTATAGGAGATGCATCCACTCAATCATCGGGAAATCGTGGACTGTATGATGATGTTGGATGAGAATTTGTATGAAAACCGTACATGCTGGCACAACCGACTCGCAATTTTATACTCGGAGAACAATTCTTGTCAAGTCCCTTTGACGACATGTGCGATGAAACGAATAATACACCGGGTGATGCGATAATAAGGAGTATAATCAGCCCTATTCGGGTTCGCATGAGGAATGTTCGATTCACCTACGTGAATAAAGAATATAGCTAGTCATTAGTACATCCACAAGAAGTGCTTATTGAATTGGCGATAGATTGATGAAAATCCACCTTTGACACGATGTACTAGTTTTCTATACGATTTTCACCAACAATTGTATTTCGCGGTGAACATCAACCCATTCAAATAATTTGAATACCAATTAAAGAATCTACAATAAACACAGGACAAAATCTCTTAACCGTAGCCTTATCCCTACTACCAACTCCAATAGATATTGCTCGATCCCTTATCTTGGTAAAGTTTCACAAGATATTTCCAATATCCTGACACGACATTGTAATGATACAAATTTTTCCTTTTATACTACTGATTCTATTTCCAAATTGTTAGTAAATACTGAAGACAAAGTACCTTTTTTCCACAAATCAGGCGTTTACAAATTTTTTTGTTCTCAACCGAATGGTTCTGCTCAATACATTGGACAGAGTGGTAGAACAATTTAAACTAGAGTTCTGGAACATGTTACACTTGTCGACAGTTCCAGAAATCTACAACTGGATGAATACAACACAAAAAGTTCTTTTGCTAATCATATTCTCAATCAAAACCATAGCTTTGATATTGACTCAGATCTAGATATTTTACACATATGTCAGAAAGGTACTTTGCTCAATCTTCTAGAAATTTTTGAAATCAATTCCGCTGCCAATAACCCTAATGTTGTCTCTCTCAATGAGCAAGTACAATTTGACTGCAGAAAGTTTTTCAATTCCCTTAATTTCAACTAAAATTCCCCTGCCTTGATCTTCCATAAATAATTATTAGGGACTTTGTGTTATGTTGGCTGGATGGTTGGCAACTCTTGTTCATCCCAAGCGTGGATGATAGATGTCAGTGCCAATCATGGCGATTGCGTTCCCTACCATATTGTATCTCAGTTAAACCCAGTATTCAATAATGTTTCACTTTAAATAATTTTGTAACGAGATGGCCTGTATGGGAGGTGTGGGATCTGTTCGCCCGGGACATGACTCGAAATGTCATCTCTTCGATTTTGTTCCGTGTGTGCCAGGCCCTGTGCCGCCTTTCCATGTCATCTCGACAATAGGAAAACATTTTTCGACAGTTGACAGTTCTGTCAGTTGAATCTCCATTCCCAAATCAAGTCAATTTGTGAACTGTAGCAGTTTTTCAAGTTTTCTTCCATGTGGCTTTTTCTTACTTTACATATTGGGCACAAGGGCTTCAAGCCCCGCAATTTTAATACCTTTTTTGTGTTAGGGATGTCTTAAATTCCCCTAATCACACAAAAAAATTTTTTTTTCATTATTCCTTTCAATGTATAATTTTTTCCGATGACTATTTAAATTTCACCATGTGATTTTTTCATCTCCTTGTAAGTAATTTTATACTTCATAGTATCAACTAATATTATATTGCGCTTCCTTTATTGTAGAATTGAATGTTAATTCAGCTGATGATGAACCTATGTAGGTTCGAAACATGTACTGAATCACCTTCCTGACATCTTTTGAATATTAAATTGTGGAGACGACTTAGAGTTTTTCTGCATCGTAAATCTTACACTCCACTTTGAGATACAATGGACTTCTACCACAGTTTACCAATTATAGGTTGAAAAATATATTTCTTGACGAATAGTTGGCCTCTCTTTAATCTGAAAATTTGTTAGAAATGGGCATATACCTGAATAACTGCGTTAAAAGTAATATCCCTTGAATCCGTCCCTGCTCCGAACATATCTCATCTTCCTTTCCAGTAGACGCCGCCCGATGTCTAATCTCGTACCCCGGTGATCGATGCCGTGAAGTTCGCCGAGTGACAATGCCAGGGGTGAAATAGTGCAGCCTATCACACGACCCAGTGCGAGACCCAGGTGCTGGTGGTGCACACTAGAGTAATATTGACGACGGTCTTCTGTCATTGTCGCGTATTGTGCAGACGTTTCTTTTTTGAAATATTCCTCGCATCCCGTCTGCCATGTCAGAATTAAGAAAGACTTATGGGGGTGGATATTAGATTTAGTTTTCAATGGATCAAGTGGTGTTTCACATAGGCGTACTTATACACATACAATACGAAAATGGGCTTGATTCAACTTCACCAAACTTCAATCCAGACCAAATCATGTTCTCGATTATTTTCTGCTCACCATTACTTGAGTAATAGCATTTTTTTAATGAATAAACACAACAGGTGATTGTACTCATCTATAGGTATATTATATACTAACCTTATCACTATTTGAAATCATCATTCTCCAAGTAGTCCAAGTATATAGTGTCAAGAGGCATATCAAATATCATCTGACAAATCGCCCGAAAACTTGAAGGGATAATTCATGTTTCTGTAGGATATTATGTTGAGATGGAAACAGTTGATAATAATCGAAATAATAATCTCATTATTATTACCTATGTTTCCTGACAGTGTATTGAAAAACCGACCCCTAAACAAATTTCAGAATTTTGTGACATGGCATGAGGCGAAATAGTAGATGTATGTACATAATATTTTGTGATGCTACTCCATTTTCTTTTGAAATCATCACAATTCTGACGTCAGAATGAGTCACAAATATTTGTTTGCCTTGCGAAGAAAAAAATGTCAAGATAAATATTTCTCGCTTTACTTTTACTTAGAAACGACTATAATTCAATAGGTTGAAGATTTTTTGGTGGTAAGAATACCGGAAATACTAAATCTCCAATTTTGAAACTCGGAACAACGTGAAGAGTAACTAGTTGCTTAAAGAATGTAGGCTTTCACCGCCGGTGTTAATACATCTTCCGTTTTTCGGACTTGAGGGCCGTGTGCTGGAATTTTGACTTCCGGAGCTTTCGGCTACATCTGCGGCAGCCATCTTCAGCGGCGTGGTCTTAGTTGAACTCCTCTATGTGAGTTTACTTCGACTTGTAACTAGTTACTGTATGATCCAAATGTAATATTACATCATCATCATGGATAACCTTTGTATCAGTACAATTAATAGCGATTTCGGTGAGTTTTGCAATGAAAAATAGACTCGAAGGTAGACGCCGAAGACAAAAATTCCTCACTGTACTGGAGACATTTTTCAGCTTATGAGGTAGACCTATATTCGTGCAAAACAGTCATATGTATCAGGATCTTATAAGCAATTTGCACTGTTTCGAGCGAGTTTTCACACTTGTAACGAAGTGAAACTTTTGAATGGTTTTCTATCTTGGAAATTGACAAATTCTTTAGGTAAACGTCTCTATGTATTCTACATGAATCCTTCTGATGAAATTCTGTCTTCACTGAATTGAAATTTTCACAAATAACTATGGAACTTTGAGATGATCAATACATTTAAATGATAGTGGTAATTGAAATAAAAAACATAGTTCAGTAAAATAAAACTGAGAAGCGCATTGAATTAAAATTATCGAAAAGAGATATTTTGTAATACTGCTATTGTCGCTGATGAAAAATAATGTAATTACTCTTCGAATGGAAATCAAACTTCACCATCAATTCAAATTTCACAAAGAGAGGGAAAGAAAAAAAGAAAGAGAGAGAGAGATGAACTGAATAAAATTGAAGTGTATCAACCTACTTCTGCTATCAGTCAATGAATTAATCCATAATATTTCTCGTGATCTAAATTCAATGGGGCAACATTTATTTCATATTTCAAATGGTGATATAATCAATAATAATCAATTACCGATCTAGAATTCGTTGAGTTTTCCACCCATTGAACGTTCCAAACATTTCTCCTGAAAAAATTATAGTGTCCCCTCCACTCGATAATTTGACACAGAACGACTATGTCGAGGGTGAAAAACTTGCTATTAGAACACCCCTGTTTTCCGAGATCAGCCCTTGAAGAGGAACATTCATTATCCGTTCGAAAATTGCCAGCTGTATATTGAACAAATCGGAATTAATAATTCCTCTCGTCGTCACGTGTCCGATTGATGACAAAAGAGAGAAAGAGTCGTAGAAGTTGATTTATAAAGTTACATCCTACATAAAAAGTTCAGCTGTTATTTTGAAAGAAGATCCTTGAGTGAGAAAGGTTCGACAGGTCTCCAAGCTCAGAACAGAGGGGTGAGAATTCTACACTCGACGGGTTATCCCTGTTGATACTGCCAAGAGTAGAATGAATGACATTTCAGAAGAGCACCGATCGTGGAAATATCTACAGAAGAGAATTCTCCGACCCTTCTACGATGTTCCAAAGAAGTGAGCGAGTGCCTGACCAACAAGATGGATTGCATTTCTCTGAATATAATCAGGAAGTTTCAATTAATTTTGTGATGCCGAGCCTCACACAGGAGTACTATATTCCAAGACGTATATGTGCCTTTTGGATCATTGGAAGCTGACGCGAAGTAAGGTTTTTCTTCGCACGAAAAAGGAGCTTCTACAGCGATCGGTCTCACATGGTTGTCAATCCATTTTCAATATCAAATTTTATTTCTTGGTTGATTGTTCCAGCGACTGGTGTGTTTCACTTCGAAAATGCGGTGTGTATATAGTCATCATCTAGGAGTTTCCCTGAACACATCAAAGAATATATTTGGGCAGAGAAAAATAAACATCAGTCAATAACGATTTCTCACTAGGTACTAGATATCCTAGGATAATACCAATCGGTTATGTTCTTCCATATAAAATATATAGAAATTCGTCTTGAAGTTGCAGTGAGATATGCAATCACAAAATCATGAATTTCATTCTTTGACGTCATGTTATCAGGAGTAAAAATGAAAAACTACTGGCTTCACGAAAGCAGGAATAGCGTATTACATATTGAGGCGGGAATTGAATCCAACTATTTCCTCTCAGGAGGAATATTTTACTTACCGAGGTTGAAAGCTGTGTGTAATTTCTCGAGGGATAAATTTTATCATTCGCCGAGGTTTCTATAATATTTCATTTGAAATTATTCATTATAATATCATATACCAAAATCACAGAATATCGGAACTACACAGAAGCGAACGTACAGTCGGCACCTTTGATGTTGAGGTGGCAAATTTTAGTAACCTCGAAATCATAATAATATGTTGAGTTAAATCATGCCTCGCTCACTGAGGAAAGTTAATATGTTCATCATTGGAAAATAAAACTTGCTACACACAGAAAAATAATTGAAAACAACATCAGTACTTCATGAATGAATAAACGGTTGAATGTTTCGATGAATAATTCAAAGAGACATTCCATAATTTTCTACAAGTTATCCAATCATCATTAATAATTAAAATACCATTACCTTCTAGGTGAAGTAATCGACACAACTAAGTTTCACAATTGACGTTGACAAGTATCATTCATATTGAATGGTGGCTGCGATCAAGCGATGTGGCTTTTTTTTCGCTTCTGTATAGTTCCGATTTCTGTGCCAAAATGAACTAGAAATGAATATACCGTGTGACACAGACTCATGGTACACCCCCGTTTTCTCCTTTTTGAAATTCAGAACATTGAATATGCTCGCTGAACAGCATTTCACGACATATCTGAAAGAAAAAAACAACTTCCAATTTTTCCGGAAATGCCATCAACTTTCGATTCTTGAATGGGACACCCTGTATATTGTTACATGATCGGTTAGGGATGATCATGAGGAATCCAACGATACCAGGTTTTATGGTGTTATCTCCGATGACTACGAAGATATCGCCATTTATTTTATCCATAAGTTCAACGAGTAAGAGAGAGAAACTTTTTCTGGCGGGTCAATCCAATTCTCTCTCCCACTCATTGAGCTCATGAATAAAATAAATGGCGATATCTCCGTAGTCATCGGAGATAACACCATAAAACCTGGTATCGTTGGATTCCTCATGATCATCCCTAACCGATCATGTAACTATATACAGGGTGTCCCATTCAAGAATCGAAAGTTGATGTCATTTCCGGAAAAATTGGAAGTTGTTTTTTTCTTTCAGATATGTCGAGAAATGCTGTTCAGTGAGCATATTCAATGTTCCGAATTTCAAAAATATAGCTAGAAAAACAAAGGAGAAAACGGGGGTGTACCATGAGTCTGTGTCACACGGTATGTGAGATTGATTTCAATACATTTCGTGTTTCAACTAGGCCTTGCAAATCGACGAACGTCACGAAGCTACCAACAAATGTCACCATTGTCATTCACCCACGTAGGAATTGAAAATATTTCCTGCATCTACATTCTGGTTTTGTTCTAATGATTACATTGGCATATGGATAATATTTCGGAAATCCCAGTTATGTCACGAAGATTGCTGCAAATGTGCAATGTTTGGAACTGGAATACTACCAGTGGCGGTATTTCTAACGGGAAAAGTTAGGAAAATGGCTGATGGAGTGGTTATGGTTGTATAAATTTGTTTGTGTGCACGTTAGTGGTAATCTAAACACTTCGTAAATTTCAATGAGTAGAATACCGTTTTGAATAGAAAACGAAAAGGTTAGAAAGTTTCAAAGGAGTCTGGAAAAGTGACTACCGTATCTCTTTCTGAGTTAACAATTCGACACATTCCAACCTGACAGTAGGTTAGAAGTAAGCACGTTTTTGAATGATTATGAATACAACTCTCAGAGAAAGAATTTTTTTCTAAACGTTCCGCAACCCTCTCCATCATCCGCCAGTAGCATCCTGTAATCATAATCCTGCGACCCTGGGAGCGGTAGCAGTAAAAAACTAAATTTCCGCTCTCGACAAATTGAAAGTCATTTTTTAGGAAATGCGCCTCTCACGCGAAATTCGCGTTTGCCACTGCCTCTCCATCGCGATAACAGCTTACAGCTCTTGTAAATATCGCTGGCGAATAATTGAATGACATTTGGAACTCGAATGCGGATTATGACAAGGATGCACGTGTAAGACGTAAAGCGTACTGCGTACGGTACAGAAGGCGATAATCTTTGTGGAATTCGTTGGCAGGTGAAGATGATGAGCAAACTACATGTCATGAGTTTTCGAATGGGATACAAAATCGTTGGTGGCAATCGGTTATGCTCCGATTGAATCAAGACTCGCAGATATACAAGGTGTAACTGAATAAGTGTAAAACATTTTAGGAGGTGATTCCTCATCAAAAAACAGATAGGATCTTTAAGCTTCTTTATATGAAAGATCCTATCTTTTTTTCGATGAGGAATCACCTGCTTGAATGTTTTACACTTATTCAGTTACACCTGGCAGAGGAGCTCCTGCTCAGAATCGGACGGTTCTATTATATTATTATACAGGCCGTATTTTTTATGTCGTACCACTAGTGGTATCTCGAAAACGGTAAATGATACGAAGTTGGTTAAATTAGACAATAGTTGCCTATTTTAGTGATAAATGAAACGATGTTTCCAAATCGAAAATATCACAAACCGTTTCTAAAGTATACGGGGAAACCGAAATGGTTCGTTTTCTTTTATTTGCGCTGGCGCCTTTATTTTTAGGAATATGAAAATGTGTTCCGAAAACTTTTTTCTCTATTTCAAATCTGCTTCGATGTGGTGTGCTTCGATTATCGATACAACGTTTCGTTCCACGGGGGCCACCCTCAACTATCTTTTTTCAAATACGGACTTGTATATTTTTAAATGAAGTTAAGTGGTCCTTGTCTAACTCAGTTCAGATATGTATCTCAACTGACCTTTGTTTCTACGTTTCTGTCCATAAATTCCATCATCAAGGTCCGAATAATGAAAATCCTCCTTTCGGAATACGGACCTGATTTTATTTTTGTTTGTATTTTGAAAGAATATTCTACTAAAGTTGCGAGGAAACGTTTTATTAAGAATTCTACCTTGAATGAATACTTAATCTTGAAAACAAATCGAGAAATTTAGTGGTGCGACGAAAGTCGATTTACAAATAATGGATGGTTCAACAGGAATATGCATTATCACTGGCGCCAGAAGAATGTTTATTCACTTACAGACCGTTTGTCTGCAACGGCATAAGCAAAATCATTTGAAATTGAAATTTGAAAATATTGTTGTTTGGACCATGATGATGGAATTTATGGGCAGAAACGTAGAAACAAATACCAGCTGAGATACCTTTCTGAACTGAGTAGGACAAAGACTACACAAATTCATTAAAAACAAGTACAGGTCCGAATTTGAAAAAAGTTGAGTTGAGGGTGGCCCCTGTGGAACGAAACGTCGTAGTGAAAATCGAAGCACGGCACATCGAAGCAAATTTGAAACAGAGATAAATGTTTCCTGAACACATTTCCACATTCCTGAAAATGAAGGCGCCAGCGCAAAGCAAAGAAAACAAGCCATTTCGTTTTTCCCCGTATATTTTAGAAACGGTCCTTGATATTTTCAATTTGGAAACATCGTTTCATTTATCACTAAATTAGTCAACTTTCGTCTAATTCAACGAATTTCGTATCATTTACCGTCTTCGAAATGCCAATAGTGGTATGTCAAATACGGCCTGTATATTTTATTTCTGTATGCCAAGCATTTGTACTCCATCTTCTGTGTACATAATCCCTTCGAACAATTCAGTGAATGAAATTTTACCACTTCCGAACATTAATTTTTTTTTGACTGAATTCATTCAGTCTCCTGAGGAGATTCAGAAGTTCATTTTTCTGAAAACACATTTTGACTTTTTTATCTTTCAAAAAAATAAAATGGATAGCTCATCATTAGTATTCTGGGTAAGCGGAATTTCAATAGTAACAGCTCCTTGCTCCTTGCTAAATAGAAATATTCTCTTAATGTTTTCTTCCCGATTGAATCTTGGTGTGTTTGTAACACAGATCAGGAAAAGTGATCGCTATATAAATTTCAACACTCGGCGGGGTATATGAGGATCAGTTGATTCAGATGGATTATGTCCTCATTTTTACGTATGAACTCTCCTTCTGTTTATGATAGGCAAACCGACCAGTATTTGTCAATAATATTTGTGTAAAAAATTTTCAATTCAATAAACTCTCCTCTTTTATTCACGAGCACTTCTGAAACCTTTTTTTTTCATTTTTGTATATAATTTGATGGAAAAAAAAACGCTAAAACGTACGTAACTTCAAAATATCAGCCTCGATATTTGCAAGTACCCGAAACACATACTCTTCACAAAAATGAATGATTTTTCAAAACGGTAACTTCGACTCAACTGGGAGTTTGCAAAGTGGTTTTTCCTCACAAATATTTTGGTTTGATAATCTCGATTCAAAAATCGAAACGTATGCCACCATGCCACCAATACTTATTCCAGAATACCATCATTATTCATCATCATTATGGACTTGAAAAATCCACAAGTTTTGGACCAAAGTTTAGTTTCTTGAGAAATATAGGATGCATTTTTTCTTTCAATACATTGAACGACATTTCCATTATAATTCTTTGAAGTGAAATGTGAACGAAGAGAAGAGAATTTATGTTCGATTTGCAGGACACATGGCACAAATGCAATTCTGCAATGAATAGGAATATGGTCCGCAATATTCAATTCTCATCTGTTAATTAACAGTTTTCATTACGAATTCAAGTTCCGCGCTGTTAATTGACTTCATCCAATTGTCCCCGTTCCTGGAGCGAACTGGCTTTGCCGAATACTGGCTATTCTAATGCGTATTAGCATATGAAAGAGGACCCGACCGTACTATAAAACAATATCTGGCTCCAGTATAGCGATGGATACTGGCAATGAAGGTTTTGCATAACAAGGTGATGAGGCGAGAGCTTGGAGAACGGTCTTTGTTGCGGGATTTCCATAGATCTGATATCTCTATATTGAAACAAATTTAATGGATGAAAGAATTCCTATCAAGAGTAAATTAAAATTTGAATATCATTGATCATTTCACTCACTCATTTCCATTTATGTACCGGGAGAGTGAAACTCAGGTCGAAGCATGGGTATCTGAAAAATGGTAGGAGTTACAGAATGTTCCATGATGGCGAAGTTGAGTATTATTGAGCCCACATTCGTGATGTTGAGAAATCTGAGGTAGCCTCTCACTTCAAGAGATATATGCAAAAAATTCGATTTTTGTTTGTTGATGTATGTTTAGTTCAACAAAAACAATTTACCCTTTGTGATTGCAACTATAGAAAAATGCTAAAAGGAGATCTTCACTTTGGATTTTTGAATACTGACCCGTATTTTCCATTTTATTTCCAACCCTCTGGCGCTTTATAGAATACATGTTGAAATTTTCAGTAGTCTTGTGAACACTGAGATCAAAAGTTGAAAAAATCATAAGTGAGTGGAGCTCGAGGTGGATCTGAAATAAAATTATGGAATCAGGAAGAATAATAATGGTGTAATTGTAGGAATAAAAATGCTTATAAATTAAAATAATGAATAGGTAGGTATCTTAATGGAATTGAACAAGTTGGTAGACCCATTCGAAATCTATTTTAGAAAGTATCAATAATTCAAATGATCAGAAAATTTTCAGAAGTACCAGAGGACTGAAAGGTTATTTAAAAACACTTCATTGTGTGATTTCCACTAGGCAGTTTACAAAACCGCTACACGTAGTTCACTATAACGAAAACTTCTTCAGGCGTGTTACGGTACTACATGAAACTGCAACTCAAGTGTATACAGCATACACCGGGTCATCATGAATTTTTTGATAAGTATGAAAATACGTTTGATTTGAAATAAAAACCTTGAGGCGCAAGCAATAAATAACAGTAAGATTCAATGTGTTATCTCTTCTTGAATACACAACAGTTTATATTGCATGCAAAGCAATAAAATTGCTGGTATCCCTTTTCTTTTTGAATATTCTATGAGTTTTCCATTACGGCAATCTGAATGAACTTTGAGGAATATGTGTGATGTTCAAAGTATGTATGGAACTGGAGAAATTTGAATCAAAAATTCTACTTATTTCTCTTTCTCATCCTGTGGATTTTTCTTCCAACTTCATACGTTGCTCCAGTGAATATCTCATTTAACAAAAACTCATATATTCCTGATAAAACTTCACTAATCCCATCTTGAGTTTGATTGGCAATATCCCTTGCTGAGTAGTATTGGCTTGGTCTTCAATTCAAATTGAACTTGAAACAATGAATTAAAAATAGTGAAATTGAGTTACACTGTGAAGCAGTGAAATATATAGCTCTCAAAGTTTGAACGGGAATGAGCTGAAGTTGATCAAAAACGAACAATATGGGTAAAAAACTTGTCAAATATTTTAAAATAATTCAATATTTAATATGAACAAAAATTGAAATGGATGTCGATCAGGAATCAAAAAATTTAATTTACCCAAAAGATAATATTGTGACAAAACCTAAAAAAATTCATTTGAAGAAATATTAATCAATATAAACAAATGTTGAAACCAAGTTTCAAGTTGAGTGTTTTTACGACTTTTCGATAGCTGGTCCCCGCAGTCATATATATCTAAAAACATTTCGAGGTATAGTCGGTTCTGAAAACCCAAATCTCTCATGGCTTTGAAAAGGGGAGCGCTGAATGCATTCCAATCATGGTGGTCTACGAGATTTTCATTTTTATCATTGCTTTTTGATCAACTTCTGTTCATTCATTCTCAGACTCTGATAGCTCTATACTTCACTGTTTCACCTTATAATTCAATTGCACTATTTTTAATTATTGTTTCAATTCACTTCTTTTAAGTTTTTGCAACAGGTTGCGGAAGAATAGAAACAACACCACGATTCCCATCATAAGTTGATTATTCAGATTCCTTTTTTTTCAACTTCTTTGTTTCTATTCGAGTTGAACGATGCTCGTGAAGTATTTCGCAAACAATATCAACTGTACATGAAACTAAAAAACTCATTCAACAAACTGCATCCTGTTGCTATTTAGTCTTCTTTTCTATCAGAATCTGGAGATGATCATAGCATTACTCCTAAAAGTGAAGCGCATCATGAATACAAACTATGCCATTCTATTCAAGAAACAGAGTTATATTACGAAAACTTGTAAATCCACCCTATGCTAGAGATCTGTTAACTTTATGTAGTTATCAAATCCAACAAAGCAACTGCAGCACGTGTTGAACTGGGAGTTTGTTCGAAAACACGAGTAGAAGGGCGTTTATGGTTTTAATATGCAAATAAATGCACACGATCCTTTCATTCAGGCTGAAACTATTTTTAATTAATTAGGGAAGCTTTTCAGCTTTTCGGGATGAATGTGGTAACGCCCCACTGGGGAAAAATTAATATTAACATCGGAATTAAATGAACAATGGAACTAATTGCGAGTTGTGTAACATGATATAACAAAACGAATTCAAAACCAATGGAGAGGTATTTAGATTTCATTATTGCCTTTTCATTCAATTTCATCATATTTCAATTATGTATTGCAATTAATATATTTCATTAACATTCAGATTATATTGCAAAAAATGCACAGTTGTCTCTATGATTTTCGCTAACAATGGGATCACAAAACCGGTTTTGTACATTTAATATTAGTAATAATCGTGCAAGAAACTGTAGTATCCTTTGTTAAATATGAATTCGGCCTGATCAGTCGAAAGAATTTTTTATTTTTCATTTTAGTTAAGTTGTCAGAGATCTATCAAGTTCCTTGACAGGTTCAATGAATTAACGTATATAGAATCTAATGAAATTCATCACAACACACACACCTGCTATTAAAATAACATTGCAATATAACGCACTGAGAGGTATAGGTGTCAAAACAATACAATGATGAAAAATGAGAAAAGGATTATATTAATACTTCAACTATCAATATTATTTTTAAGGGCTGGTACTTTACAACCTGATTGACGTAAGAATGTAGGCTTTCACGGCCGGTGTTAATACATCTCTGGTTTTTCGGGCTTGAGGGCCGTGTAGTGGAATTCTTACTTCCGGAAGTAAAAATTCCACTACACGGCCCTCAAGCCCGAAAGACCAGAGATGAACCTGATTGACACTCGATTGAAATAATCGGTGATGAGAATAGACACCATGTTTTTCCAACTGCGAAAGTGGGAGCACAATCTAAGCACCGATTATTTCAATCGACTGTTAATTCGGTCATAAAGTACCATCCCTAAATATATTAATCTATCTAGCTTTATCGACTGATTCTAAGATTTGTTCATTCAAAACACTTAATGTTTGGTTAGATTTAAGAGTTCATGGCTCTCTTCCTATTTGTTACATGCAAATTTCTCGTGGAATAATTGTGTACTTCTGAATTTCAAGTAATTAATTCACATAAATACGAAGTTGATAAGTAATTCAGGTAGCTACCGCAAAGTTTTCAACATGATCCTATTCCAGCAAATATATTCACTTTCAAAATAATGCCCATTTTGAATTTTTCGTAATTGTGATGTTTGATTTAGATCGAAAAAGAACGTAATAGTAATGATAGAAGCACAGTAATCAAAATGTGGTTGGATAATAGATGATATACAGTAATTCTCGACTGAGTGAATTAATTTCTGGATATTCCTGCAAAAATATTGTTACGATTTATCCCTTGGAAAATCTCAATTCTGACACCGCTGTTACGATATTTCCTTGGGTTCGTCGATTAAAACACCAAACAACACTAAACTCTCTGTACTAAAAATTCTACACACTTCTTGCACTTAGCAATAACAAATAAAAGCTCTTTCCACTTAGATCTCAATAACTCTCGCCACTTAGCTCTACTAAACTCGCTCCACTTAGCTCCGAATAAAAACTTCTCTGTAATACAAGTTCTGCTTTCCTCAAAAACTCTGTCCCGTATATATATATATATATATATATATATATATATATATATATATATATATATATATATATATCTGCGTGCCAATCGAGAATCGTCGAGAGAAGCCCCGATGACGCGTCTCGAATTCTCCAGGCGGCATTGCGAGTTCTTGGAAAATGACGTTCGCTGCGACGCGATTCCTCATCTGCGTTTACGATCTGGTCAGGACCGGCACTAGGACGTAACATTATCCCCCTCTCAATTTCGATCGTCCCGATCAAACAATATCTCTTCATTCCCATTGTAACATTTTAGTCTCTTCAGGTGTACGACTTTCATTTTTGTTCTAGGCTTGCGTTGAACACTGTACACCACATCATTCATCCTACGACGGGGGTTATACAGCCACACTCGATCTTCTTCTTGAAATCCGCCAGTATTTGCCTTCCGATAGTGCCGCGCCTTCCTCCTATCAATGCACTCTAGCATCTCTTGTTTCTTAGGGAATGGAACTCTTCTTGATGGTTGTTGAATCAAGTGCACTTGGTCACTGTTGACTTCTTGTTTGACCAAGTCAGCCCTTCCAGTTGTTTTCATCTCGGAGATGTCACTTGTACCTCTAACGCGACACCTGGCGGCTCTCACAAGGACGGCTTTTTCTGTCTTCACCCGGACTTGTCCGGAATCCGATGGCTGGACGCTGCATTCAGGGACATTATTCTCTATTACATCCATTTTATTCAATTCCCCTAGAATGGTGAGGCTCTCAGATGTTCTTTTTAGCCTGTTAACACAGATGACCCTCGGTGACCTTGACCTCGCAGGTGATTGCGAACTTGGCGGCGTCCTGGCAGGTGAGTTGTATTTTGGTGGCATTCTCACCTTGCAATCTTTCTTGAAATGCCCTGATCTTCCACATCTGTAACATTTTCTCTGTGGCATTCTCTCCTTGCAGTCTTTTATAAAATGTCCCGGCCTCCTACATCTATAACAAATCCTCTGCGGCATTTTCACCCAACAATCTTTTACAAGATGTCCTAGTTTTCCACATCTATAGCACGTTCTCTTCTTCTATGTGCTCATTCGACTTATTAATGATTTGATCTCCTCCAGAACTTTCTCGAATAAATCATTCACTGCGTCAGATTTTTTATCGGGATCGTTGACTGTTACCGCTCGCACTTTCGGCCTTGAGATGTTGAAGGCCGCCTCCACTTCTAGCGAACGTACCAAGGCATCGCTACCCCTTTTGAAACTCGTCAATCGTAAAGTTCTTTGTATTTCTGGGTCTCTCAGTCCGTCTGTAAATATCTGAACTGCTAGTTGCTCCTTGAAATCTCCGGGCGCTTCTGGATACGCCAGCTGGATTAGGCGTCGAACATCTGCCTCAAATTCTTGCAGACTCTCACCTGATTTTTGCATGCGAGTCTTCATTTGGGCCCGGTACAGCTGTTCTCTGTGTTGATCGCCATACCTCAACTCTAGTGCAGAAATCAGCTCCTCATATTGCTTCTGCTGTTCTATGGGTATCGATTGTAATATACCCAAAGCTGGCCCTCTCAAAGTTACTATGAGTGCCGTAGCTTTTTCTTCTTCGTCCCATCCATTAGTCTCTGCCGCAGCCTCAAACTGTCTACGATACATTGCCCAAGATGACTGACCGTCAAAAGTCGGTGGTTTTACGGAAATTGTTGATGTGGCAACCCTGTCTCGGCGATCCTGGTTCTTGAGAAGAGCTATCTGCCTTTCAAGTCCTTTCACTTCCTCTCGCACTGTATCCACTTTATCATTGACCACATCGATTTTCTTAACGTTTTCCTTCAGTTCTCCTTCTAGATTTGCTTTTAGTTCTACCACTCGTACTTCAGTTTTATGTAAAACATGCTCGAATAACTTGTCTTGATGTTCTCGAACGTTCTGGAAGTCTGCTTTTCATTGTTTTTCTATTATTACTAATTCATTCTTTTGCTCTTCACCTTCTTCTGTTCTTCTAGAATTTTCTGGATTGCTTCCTCTCGTTCTATTTTTTCACGTTCTCGTTCTTTCCTCTGTTCTTCGAGAATTTTCTGGATTACGTCTTCTCGTTCTTTCTTTTCATCTTCTCGCTCTTTTCTCTGTTCCATTTGAATCGGAGGTGTTTCACTTATTCTTTGTTGTTATAATCATACCTTTGATTTTCATTTCATTCATTTTCAATTTATTCGCCATGGTGTATTCATTAACTCCTTCATTGCTGCATTCATTTTATCAATAATATCTTCATCTACGTTAGTATCGTAGCATGCCCATAGTGTATCATCTGCAAATAAATTCAAGAAATCAATATTTACAAGAATATTCATGCCATTTGATTATGATATAAAAAGTAAGGCTTCTCAAACGCTACCCTGCGGCACCCCGATTTATATGTATATCCGATTCCTGTGAGGTGTCATCTTGAACTATAGGTTTTTGCTTTTTTTGAGACAAAGAAAAAATCCGCTCATCTTTGATAAACATTACCGTCACTGCCATAACCCTTCAATTTCATCAGAAAAATATTACGGTCAATCGTTTCAAATGCCCTCTTCAGATCAAGGAAAACTGCTGCTACAAATGTATTTTAATCAACTTCTTTTTTGAATTTAGAAAAATTAGTTGTAATGCAGACTCGCATAAATATTTTTCACGCAATCCAGATTGCTTGTTTATTATACCAGGTCCACACAAAAAGAGAACAACGCAATAAAACTGCAAGATCTCGAGAACAGAAACAGATTGTCAAGTGCTGTCCACATATACGATAACAATAATCATCTTCAAACCTAACCTGAATAAGGATACGGTACAAACTGAACCTAGAATTTATTTGTTTTCTTCATCGAGCGCGTACACACTATAGACCAACAGAGTTGCTAGGAACGCAGACCAAACATCAACACTTTGATCTTTACCGACAGCGACCGGAAAAATAAAAAGTTGTTGAAAATACCGGCAAAACAAAATAGTTTCCTGAATGTTTTTTGTTTGAAAATTGTTGGGAAACATTGAGATGTTGTTTTGTTTTTCTTCTGTTGGCTTGGTATAGACCCGGGATTTTGTGTATCATCAACATTCTTCAACCAGACCAAGTACCTGCTTGTGAACCGCTAGTTCGAGAATTTTTTCTATTGGTTGTAGGTAGTTCATTTATAGGTCGATATTCAATGAACTTGATTGTATTACTCACCTTTTGAATAGGAACAGTACCAACTTTCAAAGAATAGGTAATTTTAAAAGTTTAAAAGTAAGTACCTACAAGGTTTCAAATTATTTGACCACATGTTTCGAAGATGACTTTGAGTAGTTTGAAATTTAAGATTTCATAAACGTTGTTTTTGTAATCTAACAATTATATGTAATTCATTCATTGTTAATCGGTGAAACTGGGAAAAATTCAGGAAACAAATTATAATTATTGAATTTCCAATTATTAACAATATCAATACTATCAACAATTTGCTTTTTTAGTGTTTTCAACATAAATAGAGAGTAATTTGTGTTCATATCTATTTTATCATTTCTCTGTTTCTTGAATTCTTCCCATATCACATTTTTATTTAGCCCACAGTTTGAATTTTACCCTTATATCCCGTTGTTTTATTATATCATGAATTTCGTTGTCAAACCATGGTTATAGTGTTAAACTTGAATTCGCGCAACATGATTATTAAATGATTGACAGTTGTTGAATGAATTTTGATATATGACATTATCATCTGTTGAGTTCAAATCTCAATACCATGAAATTAAATCTAGTTTAATTTCATCCAAATTTCACTGAAGTTTCTATAATCCATTTCGGTTGTTATTTTCTTGACAAATAGATATCAATGGATTTTTACTTATTATTGGAGTGGGATGAACAAAACAATTTGCACAATAATTATTATTCACTAGTACATAATTGATTAGAGTTTCACTGGTGTTGGTGGATAATTTCGATTGATTTTTTTTTTGTATCTACATCTCATTTTTGTTATTCACTATTCATCAAGAAACTACTATATAACTCCGATATACACACCTCTTCCCAAAATCCAGCTCCTTCATAGATCTCATTGTCGACAATAGCCTCATCCATAGATTCGAATCTTTATAGCTTTGTATGAACTCCTTCACTTGCATTCAAACTAGTTTTGATTCACACCTCCGCTAGACAATTTTGAGATACGTCCGTTAGAAGAATATAGCATAGAATGTTTATAGTTTTCGATGCATTTTTGATACAGTTTATGCGTACTCTTCGTGAATGGGAGAACTCAACTCAGGAAAATGAAAAATAAAACTTTCTATATTTATATACTGGTAGGAAAACATAGTCAATTTTATTTCCCATTTTTTAATATACATACATATATATATATATATATATATATTTGATCGGCTAGGCTTCCGCGGTTAGAAATGTGCTGGCTGGAACTTCCGGTTGATCCGCGTCTGGAAAGATTTACTTGTCTAAATTTCGGCTCCCATTTCGGAGCCATTCTCAAGACTGAGTGACCTTGCGTCTAGGTCTGAGTTGTCTTACTACAAGTAAATCTTTCCAGACGCAGATCAACCGGAAGTTCCAGCCAGCACATATATATATATATATATATATATATATATATATATATATATATATATATACCTTCGATGTTCATTTGTTCCTTTTGTAACCTCAATAAACGTCAACACTTTCTCGAAAAACTATTTTCTATCACATTCCTCGTTAATAATACATTTTAATTGATATATAATGATAGAGTTGAATGCTCTTTCTTGCCACAACAATGTAGATTGCTACCTGATTTTTTTCAGTGCATCCAGAAGATGGGAACAATTTTTAATGGTCCAACTGATATTTTCAGTCCCATGTGAAACGCCATTATTTCAGCTACCGAAATCCGTTTCAACCAGAAGCACTTCCGTTATATATCATGACGTAGCATGGAGAGAATAAACTACTCTTTGCAAAAGTTTTAATATTTAATTTCACAGTCGAGCTGTCGCATACATTACGTAGAGTAAACGGGACATTTCAAGATTGTACCCCATCGCGAGTTTTGTAAATGATGAATATCATCGCGAGAGGGAATATGGGGATAATAAATTTTCGGGATTTTACACGATCGTAAAGCGTAAAATGTGATGAAAATGAAGATTTGGAATGTGGATTCAAGAGATTGTAGCCCGGTTCTTATAGAACCGGATTCACTGGATTTGATATCGGTTGTGAAATATGAAGAATATTAGGATTCACTTCAACTTTTTCGAATAATTCTCTTGACTTTTCGATTATCCCCAAAGCGTGATTTAGGCTCCTTAGGAAGCGATTTTGAAACATATAAGAAGAATCGTATCAAACGTTTGTGAACTTCAACTAACCCGAAAGAAGGGTCTTATTTGACGTTAATAGATCCCTTAGGAAGTGAACCCTGAATTTCACTGAAAATCAACTTAGTGAATAGAGTACGTTTGGGAGGACGAAAAACATGAATAATTACTCCAGCTTCCACCCAACTCTGGCTGAATTGAGTACGAAATGTATAATGAAATCGCTCGAAAAAGACAACACCTGAAATAGAATCCTGATATTTAATAATAATAATAATAATAATAGTTTTTATTGACAGTCTTCAAAATGAACAGAATAAACAAACATTGATATTTATATAAACAGACTGATCAAAAGGCAGAGTTCAGTCTAGTTAGAGGTTACACGAAGTGACCTCTAAAAAGCCTGCTCTTCCACTCAACCTCACATAGTGATGAATATAAGATCATCCCACTGAAAATCATGAGTTTTTGCCCAGTAAAAGATAACAATATAAAAGAGATAAACTTAAAATAAAAAAAAAAAATACATCAATAATAACTGATACTTAAAAATCCATTCTATTTATTCAGCATGAAAGATAGAGTATTTCATAAAAGATCTATTCTGGTAGAGTTAAAACACCACTGAATACATCGTTTTTGAGTTCTCTGGTAAATCGGTATTTGTTCATATATTTATATTTCTCAGGAATCCAATTGTACAATTTGCTTACGTTATACGAAAAAGAACCATGAAATGCATGCGTTTTGTGTTTTGGTATTGTTATTTTATTTTTGTTACGTATATTGATGTTATGTATGTCGGTTCTGAAACGGATGTTATTATACAAATAGGGTGGTTTATGCGACGTTATGATGGAATGAAAAAGACTACATGCGTTGAGTGTTCGGCGTTGTTTTGTGGTTAACCAACCAATGCTTCGAATATGATTGGAAATATGATCTCTTCTTCTGACCCCGCATACCATTCGGGCACAAGAGTTCTGAAGCTTTTGTAAGCGTGCTGAGTCTAATTGACGGATATTCGGACCATAAATGGCATCACCGTAATTGAGGTGCGATAGAACCAAAGCATTGCAAAGTAATATTCTAGAATTTTTGTTAAGCATTTTTTTATTTGAATATATCAATCTTAGATTATTAAACCCTCTACGAATTATCATGGAAACATGGGAGGAGAATCTGAGATCTGTATCAATTATTAAACCCAGATTCTTACAGGACTCTTGAATTGGCAGTGTATCACCATCAAGTGTGATCTGTATGCGATTTGCACAACGTTTTCTCATGACATTTCTACCAAATAACATAACATTTGATTTGGATGCGTTGATTGTTAAACCAAGCTTCTCCGAAGAGGAAAGCAGCGATTCTAGGTCACTATTTATATGTATTAATGACGGATCTAGATGACGTTCCTCAAATTGGTAATATAGCTGAGTATCATCAGCGTAGAAGTGGCTAGAGCAATATTCCATAGATTTAACAAGTTGACTTGTGTAGAGAATAAAAAGTAAGGGACCCAGAATGGACCCCTGAGGAACCCCATTTTCTACTTCAACCCACTCAGATTGTGCTTTTTCAAGGATTACTCTTTGAAAGCGATTTGTCAGATATCCATTAACTAAAAGACAGGCTTTATTGGAGAACCCTAGATATTTTAGAATACTTACCATCAAAGCATGATTTATCCTGTCAAAAGCTTTGGAGTAATCAAGCAGAACCAACACACAAAGCTTATTCGCGTCAACCGCGTGGAGAACGTCATCTATCACCTTCAAAACAGCAGTAACACAACTATGTGCCGGTCTAAAACCAGACTGACACTCTGGTAATATACTATTTTCTTCGGAAAATATGCGAATTTGTTTATCTATCGTTTTCTCAAACACTTTGGATAAGGTGGGTAAAAGACTTATCGGACGAAGATCCTTGTAGTCTTCAGGAGCTTCAGTCTTAGGTAAGGGTATAACATTGGCAGTCTTCCAAGCGGAGGGATAAACAGAATTTTTCATACAATAGTTGAAAATATGCGTGATAAAATGTAGTAGATAAGGACAGCCCAATAATAACATAGAAATGGAAATACCATCTGACCCTACTGCTTTTGACTTGATAGAAAGTATACTACGATACACTTCGCTCTCGTCAATTGTTTTGAATTCGAAGTTGAGATCATTAGAGACATTTGTATTGTAGTAATTCATGGTTTCTTGGTCAATATTTGACTCACCTCTTGAGCTACTAATGAAATATTTGTTTATTAAATTCACATCAGAGAGATGGTTTGGTATGCGACGGTCTTTATCTACTTTAGTTAGGTTCATATTTTTCAATTCCTTCCATAAATGTTTGTTACCAGATTGTATTTTTTGTTCTAAATAGGCTTTTTTTTCCAGAGTTATAGTTTTGTTTGTTAAGTTACGTAAATCTTTATAGTATTCCCAATGACCTTGACGTTTAGTTCTTTTGAACTTGCTGAGTGCTTTGTCACGAATATGCATCATAAATTTGAGATTATCCGTGAGCCAGGGTGCATTATTTTTACTGATTCTTACTGTTCGATAAGGAGCATGTGTGGCAAAAATCGAGAGTAGCAGACGATTGAATTCGTTAACCTTATCGTCAATGTTGGTAAGAAATTGAATCCGTTCAAAATCAGCACATGTTAAATCTGCCATAAATGCATCTTTATCGAAATTCCGGAAATTTCTGTAGGTGTGATTGAAGGGAGTAATTTTTGGTTTGTTCATGATAATTGAGCAGGAAACTAAAAAGTGATCTGTGAAAGTTGAGCAATCAATGTTTTTTACATTACTTATTTTAAGTGATTCTGAACAAAAAATCACGTCTATGAGCTTCATAGTAGTTTGCGTTATTCGCGTAGGTTCAGTGACGATTTGCTTCAACTCAAAACTATTTCCTAACTCGAGCAGATTATTTGAATTGATGTTACCTGGATTGAAAAAATCAATGTTTACATCCCCCATTATTATTACGTAATCAAATTTGTAGCTAATTTCAGACAAAACGGTTTGCAGTTCATCTATAAAGGAAATAGCGGGAAAGTCATCAGGCCTGTAAACCGTGCCTACGAGAAATGTTTTGTTATCTATTTTGAAACTGACCCATAGTTGTTCAGAGCTTATTACTACACTAGTTTTTATGATCCGGCCAGTCAAGTTTGATTTGATGTAGATAGCAACACCACCTCCGCGCCCCATGCGATCCAACCTGTAGAATGTATAACCTGGTAGTTGAACGGAAGCATTTGTTATGTCGGAGTGGAGCCAGGTCTCAGATACAGAAATTATATCATATTTATTATAAACAATATCTTTGAAATTAGCAAATTGGCTTATTAACGATCTTGAATTTATGTGCGAAATTTTTAGCACCATTTTTTGATTCGGTGTTATGACTAAGAGTTATAAAAATGTGAAATACAGCTCAGTACAAAATGTCAATTTTTTTCTCCAGGTTTTCTGTTAGTGACGACTGGTGGTACTTCTTGTTGAGGGTTTTCTCGAATCCGTCTGCGTGTACTCCTTTCGACTGTGGTCGGGGGGATTGAATAGGGCTTTCACAAGTTCTTCGTCCATCAGCTCATTGTAGGTATATTCCTTTTTTTCAATCAATAGGCTATTCTTCTTAATTTTTGCTTCAATGTTCTTTGATCTGGCTAGTCTGAGGTATTTGCGAAGGACGTGTTGGATTTCTCGGTTCTCTTTAGAGAGATCGTGATTGATATAAACGTTAGTATTTTTCAGTTTGTGGCCGTTACTAAGAACTTTTTGTTTCATGAGATTGGTAGAAAATTCAATGAGGGTAGGTCGGTCGGCGTTTTGCGGGTTTCCAATCTTGTAAATATTGTTGATATCACAAAGTGGATCAATGTTCATTCCCAATAAGTCATTTAGCTGTTTCAGTGCACCATCCAGTAGAGTTTTGGAATCAGTTGGCTCTTGAAGACCGAAAACAACAATATTATTCCGTCTCAGCCTATTTTCAAGATTATCCACTCTCGTTTTCAGAGTGGAGTTTTCGGTTCGCAGATCTTCTATCAGCTTGTTAGCAATTGTGAGTTTGTTCTCCACACTTGATGCTAAATCATCAAATTTATTTTCAAGAGCTTTATTATCAGCCTTCAATATCTCCAGTAATTCGCGATTCGTCAAGTCCGGCATGTTTTACTTATTTGTCAGTGCATACTCCATCCACAGCGACCAACGAGAAGTTTTCGATTAGAACTGACACACAGCGCCCGTACTAAATGATGGATTTTGTCGACAGCCTTATCAGATAGTGTTTTTATATGTATTAACACTTTTTGTCGCAAAAATAGGTGCTTTTATTTGAATGTGCGGCTAAACCATCAATACTGATTGATCACTTTATAGATCATATAGTTAATTTCAGCTTACCAAATTTCACAAGATGGTGTAACAGGATTTGCACTTTATGTCGTCCAAAATGTAAATTATTCCATCAAGTATTCAACTAGATATCACTGATTAGCGGGGAGCACATTTAACATACACTCTATTAGTACAAGCCTCCTTTCATTTCGACAACCCATATTAGAATTATTCGAAACGAAAATCGTTATGAAATATAGAATTCTCCTCAAAGAAGGGAAGTGTTTCCATATTGAAAAGCTAATTTGCCTGATTTCTAATTTCGAAACTGCATGAGTGCATAAAAATTGCTGATTATAGGTTCAAGCAAGCGTGTTGTGTTATAACTGCATGAGGAATGCTCTTTGGCAAAATTATGAAATTTACGGATGCGTATTGCTGAGACACCTCTGTTGAATTCATAATAATCTGAGAATGCTTATAGACGAGTGTAATTCTGATTGATTATCATGATATTTCATGAATATATGAAAAATAACGAGTGAAGTTTGTGGAGACAACAAGCTCAAGTGATGCATTAGTTTGATTTCGGGAAAAATATTCCTAGAATATATACGTTTTTGAATTATCAATAATATTTCTTTCTCTCTAAATTTTTGTCTTTCATAAATTCAAGGGAATTACACATATAACAATTATACGGCACATATAAATGTTCCTGACTCCTGTCAAGCAGTAAAGTATTGTTTTCGAAACGAAGTGATGACATACTATTTCCATGGATATGTTATACAATGCACTTTTCACTGGAGGTTTTCGATGATTGCACTACTGTGATAATCATTGTATATGATATTCGCAGAAATGCCCCTTAAGTTATTATTTCTACCTAGGAAAAAAGAAAAATCCAGAATGAATTCATTTGCGATATAAAGTGTTGTGTGATAGTTACCATCACGCCGGCGCCATTGAGATTTAGGTAGGAATAATAATTCGTAATGTCTTTAGGCTATTCACCCTGATGCCTTTCGAATGATATTCCTCACGAAGTCCTCCTTCTCCGTACTGCTTAGAATTCATTGCTCGGACAAGTTCCGATTTCCGGAGGGGGCGTCAGCTGATTACCTGGAAAAACTATCTCAACCCATCTTTCAAGTTATCGGAGTCTAACTCAAGATTTATGAGCCTCTGAAGAAGCTAGACACTCGCGCCAGCGAGACGTCAGGAAGAAATTCCAAAAAACGACCTTCAAACACGAACAAAAGTAGTAATACTGTAAACCTCAGCCGCCATTTTCGAACGATCAGAAAATGAAGGTAGGGTAAGTCAGGTCTTCTAGGCGCTGAGTTGTTCTCGTCTGAACGTCGTGAAGGTGGGTAACAAAAAAAGTGAAGTGAGATCATATAAAATGAACATTGGGATGAGTTGTTCTGAGAAAGAAATATAATGATTTACAAATGAGAAATTGAACATTATATCAATTGATTTTGGGCGAAGTTTTAATTTGTATGTTTATGACTTGTCGATTATTAATATCTGCATTCGTCCCCTGGCAATCCTACATGTTATCGAATTTTAGAATACCACCAAGATTTCGAAAACAATTTCATGTGACTATTATGAATTCGGTTCCGTCCAAACAAGATTTTCATTCATAGTTTTCTGAAAAGTTCTCAGGTCATAATCAGAATTGAACCTGGCATAATATAATGTATTTGTGGTCTCGGTACTGTAGTGGTTAGCATATCCGCCTATCAAGCGGAAGGCCGGGGTTCGAATCCTCGCCGGGCCACCGTGCTAGGTAATCGCACGTTAAAAGGTAAGGCCTCGTTGATCCATTGCTCGCACAAGTTTCGACTTCTGAGGGTTGACGTTCGTCATCTGGTTAACGGAACGGAAAATTTCAGAACAACAATTCAAATAAGTCTTGACATCATCATATTTCTTTAATTATGCCCTGATTTTAAAAGTTCAACTGCCCTTCTTTTTGAACGAAAGTTCTGCCATCGTCCATAGATATTCTAATAAGTCCGCTCACTCTCAGCAGCGACCCAAATCATCACCGTCCGTCCCCGCGCGTCCCTTGCCTGGCCGGTCGGTCGTCAGTGCCCGTCTGACGGGAGAGCCAGTTTAACAGAGTGTCTCCGATTGAACAGTTCGCATCGTTCCGGCCAGTTATACTTAGTGCGTGAAATAAACATTCTATTGGAACTTTTATTCTTGTAGTTATTTGAACATTTTTCAAAGAGGAAAGAAAGTTACGAATTCCCTGGAATTTATTTTTGGTTGGAGGCTTACTATCTCGTCCGTTTTGAATTTATGGAAAAAAATGAAAACTGAAAATTATAAAATTTTATTGACGCGTAATCTTAATCAGGATTGTCTCGAGAATTACTTTGGTCAAATCAGAAATGCTTGTGGAAACGCTAGTAATCCAACTGCCATTCAGTTTACCAGAGCATTTAAAAAACTTTCTGCTATAGGATATTTTCACGAGACAGAAGGCAGCAATTTTATGGAAGACAGTAGCGATATTTTGCTTAATATAACATCGGAGTCATTGAAAGTTTTCAGGAAAAAAATTACGACTATATTTCTCCAATTATAAAAATAGAATCAACCGATTATAGGAATTTGATATCAGAGGAGGGAAATGCACTGGCCTATGTAGCTGGATATTTTTTACGTAGATGTCTCTTTGAACATTCTTGTCATATTTGTTTGGAATATTGTTCATCATCCGAAAGAGACAAGTCTACTTCATTTTGTGAGCTCAAAGCTTACAAAGGTAGTAAAAATATATTTGTTGGCTCAACAGTCCCTCCCAATGATTTTTCGAAGTATTTAATACAATTAGAGAATATTTTTGTTTCGAATTTTAATGATTACTGCATACATGATGGTGTAGGAAACATATTTTTAAAAGAATCTTCCAATGTAGAATTCACCCATCCATGTAGCAATTTTCCCAAAGACTATTTGCTTTCATTGTTTACAAGAGTTCGAATCTATCACACAATCAAATTTGCAAACAGGCAAATAAGATCTCAATGTTTAAATAAACAACATCCGAAACTCAAAATTTTGCAAAATTTGTAAATATTTGAAATATTAGATGTCGTTTTTCGACCTTAGTAGATTTATTTAGCGGGGGGATGGTTGGGGTTAGGTCGAATAACTGAAACCACTAATATCGTTTTCGACGTTTCGACTTTTATAAAGTCATCCTCAGGGCATTACAAAGTTGCAGTGAATCAGATATAAATACACACAAACAGGTGAAAAATTATTAAAATTTGCGACTAGAATCACTTCTGCGAATGAGAGGTCAAGATTGAGTAAATTTGGTACAATTCAATTGACAGTAAAAATGTAAAAAGAGACATGAACAACAATTTCAAAAATGTAGGAAACGGTAGAACCCAATCTCTGGTTTCTTGTCTATAAGAATAAAAATAAAAGGGCATTTACATAAAAATTCCCAGTTTTTGATACTGAAATATACAGAAGTATATTTCTGACCGACGAAAAGTTCACTGTGTTAGCGACCGTTGAAAATAAAATTAGGAACTCACTTCCTGCACTCAAATAGAGTTTTGATTCAAGTATAGATATATATATATATATATATATATATATATATATATATATATATATATATATATATATATATATATATATATATATATATATATATATATATATATATATATAATACTTTGTAGTACCTTGACGATGACTTTATACAAGTCGAAACGTCGGCAAAGAAATAATAGTAGTTTCAGTTATTCGACCTAAGTCCAACCAACCCCCAGCTAAATATATATATATATATATATATATATATATATATATATATATATATATATATATATATATATATAACTTTGTAGTACCTTGACGATGACTTTATACAAGTCGAAACGTCGGCAAAGAAATAATAGTAGTTTCAGTTATTCGACCTAAGTCCAACCAACCCCCAGCTAAATATATATATATATATATATATATATATATATATATATATATATATATATATATATATATATATACATATATATAACTTTGTAGTACCTTGACGATGACTTTATACAAGTCGAAACGTCGGCAAAGAAATAATAGTAGTTTCAGTTATTCGACCTAAGTCCAACCAACCCCCAGCTAAATATTTGAAATGTGTCTGAATATATATGCCAAAGTACTGAATAGATTATAATTATACTATTAGGGTATACTCAAGAAAACAACAAATCACCATTCAATTAGGTGATATGTAAATAAAGATTATTCATCTTCATTTTTTCTTTATTGTGGAGTCCCTTTATAAGTATCTCACCTTTTTACCTGCCCATAATTTAAGAAATCAGGTAATTCATGCCAGTTATTACAACGAAATATTCCTCAATTTATTGTTATTAGAATCTCATATTATATAATCATCTCAATGAAAGATCATACAAAAACATAAATAATATATAATGAATATGATCAACACTTGACGCCTGACCCTCGTAGACACACTTTCGAGTAAACATATTGTTCGCGCTGCTGACTGACCCTCGTATAACGTATTTCTGCTAGTAGCCCGCATGATTTACGACCGCTCGCAAAAAAAGCGGCATATTTCACCCACATCAAAGGAGTTACCAGACTTATTAGAATATCTATGGACGATGGTTCTGCTAAGTAGGTCAAATTACGTAAGTGAGAATGAAAATGTTCACTAGTGACTGGACTATTTTACGGATGCTATGTTGATGTTGAATGGCTGTGCCGTTCAGTTTTTATGTCACTTTTATCACTTTTATGATACACGTTTCAACGGTTACAGATATAAAACATGTTTTGTCGGGCCAACTGGTTGTCATTACATTTTCTGACGAAATGATACTTTTCCAGTATGCCTACCGTAAATGGAAGTAATTAAATCTCAACTGTTTGAACTCAAAACGTGTCACTATGAAAACAGAAACAGATCAAGGACCAGGTTTCAATACAAGGATAAATTAGTTATCTCTCACATATGCGGAAGAAATGAGGAGGTGCGCGTGGATAATGTGTGGCAGTATTGAGGATGAAAACTGATTGTTATTATAATCTGACCTATATCTTGCGTTGAAAAACTGGCCCTGGGATATGTTTAATCACTCATTCAGAAAGAAACAATCATAGGGAAATGAAATTATAGTTTGACGATACCATTCGGAAACATCAGAGACATCTTGTCCCCATTTCTGAGATTCACTGTTGCCAAATTCCGAGAATGATCGAATATTATTTGTAAGGAATACAAAATTGAGATGCAACTCCACTTCAATATTAATTCTAGAATTCTGGCCTTTTTGTAGAACAGATGCAGGTTTATATATTACTCCAGCTATATAATTTTTCTGAATCTATTGCAGAATCGATAATTTTTCCGAATCACACAAACTTTTCCATTGAGCAAGGAACATTGCGGAACATTGCTGGAAGTCAAATATTTTCATCGTACGGAATGTATTCGAATGGAGTTACGGTGTTTTTTTTTAGACTATTGAATTGAAACATTGCTGGAATTCTAATGTTGAACAATACTGCAGTACGTCAATTTTTCCTGTCATCTGAAACATTGCCAACACATGTTTCGCAAACAATGTCGATAACAATGTCACTTCCCGTACCATCTACCTTATGAAGTATTCCAGTTGTCTTTTGATTGAACTGATTGAAGTGTACTATGACTACTACCCCAGTATACCATAGCCATATGTCATGTTCCGATATTGCTGGTATTACTGGCCACAGTTAGCATTTTCGAGACGCTTTTTGCAATGCTAGTAATCTATTGCTGATGATATCGGAACAGATCGCCATCGGACATCCGTCAAAGGAACTGTCAGCGATGACAGGTGTGACGTACCCTATCTTATTTCAAAATTAATTGAATATTGGAAGAAATAATAAGCAATAGCGATACGGAAATAGAAAGTTCAGAGGCTCAATATAATTGAAATTATAATTCTCAACAAAATTAGAGGTCCCATAGAAAAAATACAAAGAATTGAAGGGTACATTCGTAATAAATCTACTGGATTCATTTCATCTCAGCATTAACTTCTATGCAAATATCTTCCAGTTTAACATTCTTGATAATTTTGCAATTGCAATGATCTGACAACAAATTTAATCTGTTATCCGTTGACGTTTATCCGAACACAACCTAACCTAACTCAGTTTGGGGAATACTGGGACTACAGGTCCACTTTTGCAGCAGTAGTACCAGTAACTTTTCAGTCTCTAACAGGGTTCCTCGAAAATTGGCGCGAAATAATTGCCAATGAATGTCAGTAAAATCGGAACGACTGAATTAACTGGACAGTACTGTTCAGGAATATAAGAACATGACAATAGAATGTCAGTTTGACAGCTCGGGGTGCATGTTAAAAAGAGTATTTTGTATACAATAAGGTTTGAAATAAATGTGAAATTTCTCAAGTACCTATAATAATGCCAAACACAAACATAATTTTTTTGAAACACAGGATAGGATATAATTGAGTTATGACATCAAGAAACTTTATTTTATCCTGTGTTTGTAAACAAATAACGTGAATGTTTGGCATTATTATAGGTACTTCATTTCAAATCTTATTGTATACGAAATATTTTTCTTAACATGCAAAATGACATACTGATTACTGTTCAGTACACCGTGAAATTGAATTTACCGCCAGAACATGACATTATACCATATATATATATATTAACTACGAATATTGACCATACGCCATAAGAGACAATGTTAGCAAAGTGAAGCCGACTTTTGTACCAATCACAATATCCTTGGAATATAAATTGGCAGCGATGATCGAGGGCGCATGCGCGAAATGTAAAGCGCGAAATTCAAATTTCTAAATATGTCATTGTCATCAACCTTCAAATTTACAGGTTATGTTTATATAATTTCACAGAGATTTCAATGTAAATTTTGTTATTCAGAAAATCATCCAGTTACACAAAAAATATACTCAGTTGTGAAGCAATGTTTCCTGGTGTGCAAAAGAATGAGGAAATCAAGATTTTGAAAAATGGTGGGATCATAAATTATCCTGATCTTTCTGATATTTTATAAGTTCATTGTGTCCTGATTTCTGGATTTGTGGAAAGTTCATATTACACTGATATGAATAATTCAATGAAGAAAACCCATATAGGCTCAAATTTCATCAGAACTATTTACCATACCATCTTGCAGATTAAGAATGTTAATATCTTCATATTTTAATACCATCTGTTAACATCCAGGGCCTATCTTGTAGCTACGAGAAAAACACAATGCTGACTCGAAAATGCTTATGAATTACCTGCGATTTAATCTGTTTACTTGAATGTGGTTAGTTTGGAATTCACTCAATATAATTGAATGTTACAAAAAATTAATTAGATGGAAAACAAAAAGTCGTTGAAACCAATAAATTAAGGACAAAAAAATTGAAATGCACGGTGGAGCATTCAAATGGAGTTATTGGAAAATAATCGATATATTTTATACGTTTCGAGACTTGTTGAAGTATCAAAGATTGTTGGGCGGTAGAACTTCGGTCAATAGCCAGTTGAACAAAATTGAATTATGTTTGTTGTTCAGAGATTGGAAACTTTCACGGCCGACAACAAATGAATTGTTAGGTGTTTCCTTTCTTCTAAGCCTTGCTCTACAGATTTTTGGGCCTGACATTGCCTCATTGCTTTTGGATATTGTCTGCCGCAGATGGTTAGTCCTGAAAACCTGCAGACCACGGCCTAGAAGCCCGCAAACACAAAAATCAATTGTATGTTCCAACTGCTATGAATTTAATAATAATACTATTTATTCATCCCAAGAAACTTTTACTGTTAAAAACATATAAGTGGATTTTTCGTAATTGAAACTCAATTTGTGATATTTTAACCAAGATGATATTTGTTCCAAGTCATGTGTCATAGATAATTGTACTGATTTTGTATCTTTTGAATCGTAAATTGAAGTTGTATCATCAGCAAAGAGTGATGGATCCCAAAAGACAGTTTTGAAATTGAATTGATATATAAGAAATAAAATTGGTATTGGTCGTAACACTGAGCCCTGTGGAATATTATTATTTAGAATAACTTTCGGCACAGAATATAGACTTGCTTCGGAACTGTGGCTATGCCAAGAATATTTGAATAAAACAATGATGATCTCAATATTATTTATATTACTCAATAGACATAATAAATAATTGAATAAAAGTTCAGGAAGATGCAATACAGTATAAATTACGGTATAGTTAAGATTAAGTACCTGAGAAAAATGCTTAACATTCTGTTTGTCGCACCTTGGAACTTTCATGATAGATCGCGCATGTAGAATGTGCATGTAGAATGTGGAAAGAATTTTGGTGAATATTGAACAAAAACTCAAAAATTGCATCATTTTCACATTTTTATATCTTAAACAAGCATATTCCTAGAAAAATATAGAAATACTCAAATTAAGCGAAAATTATATGAAGTTACAGGCATTTTTCACAAAAAAAAATATATATATATACACATACATTTCTTCTGCGTTTGGATCCTTCCAAACCACATCACCATATACACATACATATATGTTCAAAGCATATTTTTCTGACATTTTTGGCAAGTATATTTCGTGAAATGAGACTTTTTAGTTTGTGTATAGTATCTACTACACCTGTTCCTTCTTTGAGGATATCATTCAGTTCCTTTCTTCATATAAATTTACAATGAGATTGGAACCTTTAGTGTAAAAGTTGAAACTTTTCGTAGAGACCAATAACTCGAACACCAAAATGAGATTTTTGCACTCGATGCTCTTTTCGGTAACAAAGTTGAGAGCTTCTGCTAAAAAACCGGGATTTCCTTCAATTACACTGTACCATTTCCTTATGGTACTTGTATGTGCAAACAATTTTCCAAATGTTTTTCTCGCATAATTGTACGCTCTTGTGGAGTAAAACTGGAGGGTAACTGCAGATTGCCTCAGCTCAGATGAATACTTTATATTTCTTCTTGCATTTGACCTTTCGAATAAAAACTTGCAGTTCTCATGAACATTATCCTGTGAATACAATTAAAATATATTATTTCCAAAACTTTTATGGATTCAATTCAGAATTGCATGAAAAGAGAAGAAACTTCATTTATTAACATCATGCATTTCCTCAACAATCACAACAAATTGGGGACGGTTCAAGAAGACGAAAATATAAAGGTTTTTTTCTGCTTGAAAATGTTGAAAACGAGTAAATAAGGGCATGTGTGGTGTTTTGATCAGAAGAACGGCCAATTTTGTTTTTTTTTTTTTCGAGAAAGAAATTCTATGTGAAAAATGGGGTGAAATTTCACAACAAAATGGATATGGATTTTTTAGTGGACTTTAAAAAAAATAGTTTTGCAAAAACTCCAAAACGGAGGTATTCGGATTATATTTTGGGATCCAATAGATACACACCAATTATATCTATGTTGAAAATACCGGATTGGAACTATGTTGAAAAAATACTATATTTCATGGCCATGGTCTTCATTTTCAAACTCACAAAATAACTACTACTCAATAATGATATTACTAAAACATAATTGGGAAATAAAATAAAATTCTTTGTTGGTGTCCTTTTCATTCCAGAGTAAAAAATCATTAGTTTTGGAAAAAAAACAATCAAATGGGAGATTCATATCATGAATTTTAATACATATTTGTACTGACATTTTAAAAAAATCATAACCACATTCACCACCTATATTTCAAATAATTCTTCCCCAAATGTGAATTGTATGAATTGATAAACAGATGGAATGGCATGCATAAAAGTATTCAATAAATGATTTTTTTCATCACTTTTCTGTTCTGCGATTATCAATCATAATAGTGTATTATGCAACGATCATATAATGAAGGCGATTAATAGACAAGCATTGGCAATGACATTGCAGTGCACCTCACAAAATTCTTCAATTTATGTCAAAGAAAATAAATATATAAAAATGGTTCACACAATACTTACAATAATTTTAGGCCAATTGCTTTTATTCAAATTTTAAGCAAAATATTCGAAATAGCTCTGAAAACGAGGATGGTGGCTCACTTTGATTCTCTAAGTTTATTTAATATATCTCAATATGGATTTGGGAAATCATATTCTACAACAGATGATCTCGATAACTGAAGAAGGCTTCAACAATAAGGAATACATAGGTAGTATATTTTGTGACTTGACAAAGGCTTTTGATTGCGTAAGACACAAACAGGTGTGCAGTACCTTGCCCCTAAAATTTTCAATAGATTGCCACCCTCCATCAAAGATCTCAGCCTACCACGTACCTGATTAAAAAAATGTTTTTATACTAATGATAACTATTTCAATGAAAATTTTGATGATATTCAAAGACTATTGTGTTTGACATTGACCAAGTTTTATTGATGTTCGTGTATGTGTATTTTTTGATTGTTTCAAATTCTAGTGGATTTGCTAGCCTGTACCTGACTTGTGTAAACAAATATTGTGAAACACCAATAAAGTATCTATCTATAACCGGGCTATGAAACGAACCAAAGGTGAATTTCATATAAGGCTTATGCGGGTATATATAACCATTACATGAGAGTGGCATACGCTATTTTTCTACATTCGATAAATAATAAAGATCTATAAATATTATATTTATATTTGTATTGTGGATCCCCCTGATCTGGAAGTGGGAGGGATATTTACATTTATTTCTTCGTTTCTCAATAACTGTATTGGATATTCTGATTTTATTCAGATTGTGTATTATGATACACAATATCTTATGATATTGTGTATCATAATGAGCCCATTATGATACACAGATTTTCCATTACAATACAGATTTCCAATCCGTTTCATAATGGATCTGATTATGAAACAGATTATGGGTCTATAAGGGTATTGTTATAGTATTGGTGTAGAAAAAACTAATAATATTCTGCTTTATGCTGTATCACTATGCTGTACCACAACAAAATAACGAAAGTGGCGGATAAAGGTGACAATATTTTCAACAGACATGATACAGCATAGGGCCTGTTGTTGTGAATCAGAAGAATACATTACCATCAAGTGATCATAAGCACCTCTTGAAATCAGGTTTTTTTATTTCAAATGCCCCAGAGTTGCTTCAAATTATTAATTTTCTTTGTGAGCCGCCTATTTTTCTGTTGGAGAATTCGAATCTTCATTTTCTGCTCGTAAATTTTTTTTCTCATTTTTTGGATGTTATCTGAAAAAGGAATATAATCAATAGCAAAACACGAAAATATGCCACAAAAGGTGAAAAAAAACTCCTCAGAATGTTTTCACACTTTTTAATAAATCTCATTTTGCGATATATCAATTTTAATTTGTTGAATTTTTATCAGATCAAAAAAATTCAGCTTGAAAAAATGAACTAATGGATAATGTGATGAATTGTTGGCCTTTATATAGGTCCTCTACAGCCCCCTTCGTGTTCATCAGGCAAGTTCTTAAATCCATCGGTGAGCTCATCAATCTATCAAAATAGTTTTTTTATTATCATCAGTGATAGAACTGATGGAATCAATGGAATTCACTGTTGAATTTCAGAACTTGTCTGCATTTCAATAATGCTGGACAGGGACAGGACAGGATCAATTTAAAATATGTATATTGTATAGGGAGACTGAAAGAATAGTGCATAAAAATTATTCTTATTCAATATATTTAAAGGATAACAAGGTGTCAAAAGTGGCAGTTTTCAGCTGGTAGGTGTGATTTTCCCTAATTTGAGTTATGCATTATCCATTAGGTTATGCACTACCTATTAACTAGGCCATCATTTTTTCAGGCAAAAGTACGAGAGGGGTTGATTACGCAACCCACTTATCTCAATCGAATGAAAGAATTACAAATCTTATCCTATGGAAACATTCGGTTAGGGATTTACCTCCTAGAGGGTGAGAACTTGTATAGGCGCCTGAACTTATTTTATAATGAATATAAAATATTTGATACTTCCTCTGTAAGTTTTACTCTTTTAGGGCAATGTTTCCCATTGTAATTGTATTCTATGATATAGAACTCACCAACAGGAAAAGACTGATTTCATTAGGAATCATCATATCTAGGTAGAAGAAATGAACAATCAACGTTCAGTGAGGGTAGTGTACCAGTTTTCAAAAGAATTCTTCCACTGCTCACAGAATATATATCTGTCCTTGAGAAATGATCAGCACATATTCTCAGTTTATTCACGTCTTCAGCTGCCTGGAGATAACATATTTTCATCCACTGGGATCTTAGCGATGGATTCTTAAGAAAACTGAAATATAAATACGCATATATTGAACATGAAAGCAACACAGATCCATATGTAATGAATTTCTTACCGATGATATGAACTGGAGCTCTTAGTCACACAGAAAACAAATTTCTTTTTTCGCGGACATAATAGTCTTGAACTTCTAAACAACTATGGACTAACGAAACACAACACTATAATATGGAAACAAATGACCAATACTGAACAATAACTATAATAAAAACGGTACCGAACAATAACGAGAAATCAACGAACACAAGAATAATATTAATTATGAAAAATATTGAAAGAATTTCAAGAAAATTTTGACACTGACAATTTGGTTATGTTTGAATTTGAAACGAAACAAGGAATTTATGGCAAATAGTTATACCCGACATACGATCATTTCCGATTTACTTAGCAGGGAGAAACGTAAGAGAGAAACAACACTAGCGAGTCATTTCTTGACTGACATTTTCTACTTTTGAATTTGACGCATGCGCAACTATTCCTTGCTGCCAATCGCGCTCTTTTGTTTCCCAAAATCTCGCATCAAATAGCTGCCTTAATTATCAATATTCGTAGTTAATATATATATATATATATATATATATATATATATATATATATATATATATATATATATATATATATGCATTATACCCCCTGAGCTGTCAAACTGACATTTGAGTGTCTTTACTGCATGACTATGGTATACTGCGCTACTACTAAGAGATGACGCGATGACGTCGTTGACGTGACGACGATATTTCGTTTTCTCAAGTGTTCCGTGTTCATGTTCTGTGTATTAAAGCACTTGTCTACTTTTCTGGGGCTTTTCTTCTGACTTGTTTGTGGTAAGTTAGTTGACGATGAGATTATTTGCAAGAAAAAGAGATTTATCACATTTCAATTCTCTATTATTATCCTAGTATCAGATATGGAAGAAGATATAAGTAACCGGTGAGCCGTATATGTTCTATTCATTTCATTCATTCTATATCAATGAATAAATAATGTTGGTTTTTCTTCAACTTAAAGCACCCCTTCTAATTCTTTTTGTAATTCTCAATCTTCATATCACCTTTTTATAATGCTGTGATTGAAATTCATTGAATGAAATGCAGTTGATTAAATTTTCATTACTTTCTATTTTGAAAGTCACAGAATCGAAAAAAAATTCATGACCTGTTGAGTATATCTGGGGGGGAATATTTCTTTAGAGTCAAATGCTGTTTACACCGATATCCTATTTCAAAATAAAAATCACATTTGTGAGACAAATCTATCTACACCAGTATAACTTGTAGGAGAATTTTCAGTATAAATGTTATTACTCACTTGCGCACTCTTCTGAACCAATATTATTTAGATTCTTTGATAAATATGAATTGTCCAATAGTCCAGAAGTCCTTTCAATTCTAATAATTTATGTTTTTCACATTCCTACTATTGATTCATTTATTTATGAGAGAGATATATTATCCAATATTCATTCACAGAAAGCAACTTTGTTCATGGGTTGTCACTGGTCACTTTTGGAAAATCAAAAACAATGACTTCAAAAATTCTTTCAGCTCCTCTCTACTCTTTAAACCAGCTGTTGCGTTGTATTTGAATTGCTAATATGAACTTTTCTTTTTGTGTAAAATAATCTGAATTTTAACTCAGACAATGTACTTTTTTTATTATAACAACATTACATGTTATATTTTTCTATGGTGATATATATCAAAGCTACCTACTAAAATAGTAACATCATATACAGGGCACTTGACATTTGTGGCGTGTACATACCCCCCGCCTTGGAATAGTTTGATAAACTAGTGCAAATATGAATTGAAATAACAAATAAATTGAATAAGGAAAATAATAATAGTTCTAAACTCTTGATGATGTTGGATGTTCAACAGGAAGCGGGCACAAAGTTGCGACAGCTCGACGAACAATACCCCTTTGTGTTTTCAGTGTCACAACTCTGGTTACGTTGTCTTCTCCAGGGTGCAAATGGATGACTCGTCCCATGCGCCAACATAGAGGAGGACTGTTATTGTCTTTGATGAGAACTAAGGATCCTATCATCACATGAGATTGATCTTTGGTCCATTTTCGGCGCTGTTGCAATTCCCCAAGGAATTCTCTGGACCATCTGCTCCAGATATGTTGCTGAAGTTGTTGCAGTCGTTGAAATCTACTGAGTCGCCTCTCCGGAATATCTTTGAAGTCAACAGCAGGCAATGCAGTTATAGGTCTTCCAATGAGGAGGTGAGCAGGTGTGATGGGATTCAAATCATTAGGATCGGAACTCAGGGGATGTAGAGGTCGGGAATTCAATATTGCCTCAACCTGTACGAGTACTGTTTGAAAATCTTCAGAAATAAGAAGTGCATTACCTAATACGCGTTTAAGGTGAAATTTCATTGATTTAACCCCAGCCTCCCAAAGACCACCGAAGTGAGGAGAATATGCGGGAATGAATCTCCATTCAATGCCTTCATTAGCGCAAAATGATGTGAAGTGACTCTTGTTATCTTCAAGAAAATTCACAAAATCATTGATTTCATTTTTGGCCCCTGTAAAATTAGTGCCGTTGTCAGAGAACAATTTTGCAGGCTTACCACGCCTAGATATAAATCGTCTTAAACTTGCAATGAATGAATCCTTCGTCATATCAGTGGATATTTCCAAATGAATGGCCTTGGTGCTCAAGCACACAAACAGGCAAATCCATGCTTTATATGTTTTACATCCGCGCCCCTTTCTATCCTTGAGGAGGAAAGGCCCTGCATAATCTACACCAGCTGCATAGAAAGGAAGAGCTGAAGTTATGCGATCTTTGGGTAAATCACCCATTGGTGGATAACCCGATTTTCGTTTTGCTCGAAAACATCTCACACATTCATGCACGGTTTTTCTGGCTATATTGCGACCTGAGATTGGCCAAAACTGTTCTATGATGGAAGCCAAGAGATGATTCGGACCTGCATGAAATAGTTTTATGTGCATGTCGCGAAAAATCAGTTTTGTGAAATTGTCTTTTTGGTGTAACAAAATGGGATGTTTTTTCTGAAAATCTAGGACTGAATTTGGCATTTTTTTAGTATCTGCCCCTTTTTGGCCAGTTGGAAATATTCGTGACTGAAGTATTGAAGCTGTGATAATTTGGATAACATTATGATTGCGTTATTCAATTCATTCACAGATAATGGACCGGTCAATTTTGATCCTTTGTATCTTGAATTATTAATGAAACGCAAACAATATGCTGCGCATCCCTTCAACCGTGAAAAACTCGAAAATCGATCAAAATCAATTATGGAAGGTCTCGACTGAACATGAAATGATTGAGAAGTTTTCAACTCCGGCAATTTTGTATAATTTTCTGGTGGCAACGTGCGCCATTCAGATGAATCAGATGAAAGCCATGATGGACCGTGCCACCATAGTTGTGAAGTTTTCAGTAGAGATGGATTCATTCCCCTTGATAAAAGATCAGCGGGATTATCATTAGTACTGACGTGATACCAATCTTGGGGATGAGTCTTAGATTGAATTTCAGCCACTCTATTACCGACGAAAGTCTTGAGAATATTCGAAGGGCTATTTATCCATCCCAATACTATGGTGGAATCTGACCAATGAAAAACTGCATGAAATGGTATTCTAGATGCCTTTGATATTTTGAAAGCGAGTCGTGCAGCGATAACAGCAGCACAAAGCTCAAGTCTAGGAACTGTTGTTGCTTTCAGAGGTGCTACCTTTGATTTGGCACATAGAAGATTAATGCTGGAAATTCCGTTAGTGTTGACACAACGAAAATATGCACAAGCACCATATGCATCCATACTAGCATCAGAAAAAGTATGGAGCTCTGTTTTGACGGGATCATTGCAACTTATAGCCTAAGAGCCAGCGATCGCCAGACTCACGTTATTTTATAAAAGCTGAAAGTTCATCTGCGCGTGTCCCCAACAAAGGTGAAAACAATCAGCGACTGTGGAGTTTAGATCTTGGTTGCTTGGCCAGGAAACAGACAGCAAAGATTTTTATCCAAGTCATGTCTTTTCTTATATATTTCTTACGAATGTCGTAGCTTCAAGCGCACATTTTCTTGATTACTTATACATAACGTCAAAAGATGGCAAGCAATTCAGCAACAGATGTGAAATAATTTCATCAATATCTCAGATCATTCATATTTTTATAAGTACTTTCAGGATTGAATTATTATTTTCCGTATAAACTTCTATTGTTAACACTCCTGTGAAGCTTCATCATCTTTCTGCCAATATTTCAGTCAAACCATTTTATCAAACTGACAAATAGATATCTGCACCTACTTTACCCTTCAGAAAAGATAAATTTCTCTTACATTGACAAGTAAACAGAAATATCGACATTATAGGCAAGATGGCGTCACAAAAACCCTTCAAATACTGTCAAACGTAAGTATAGTTATGATTTAATGAAATTGACGGGTGTCTGGCAGGGGGTTGGAACCAGAGTAAGTGTCTGGCAATGGATGATGTGATTTCTAATATCATTCCGAAGAAGATATGAAAAAGCTGAGCTTTATACTTTGACGAAAGTGAGGTACTATTTTATACGCCTTTGCTACCTGGTATCTGAAGAAGTAACTATCATCCAAACTTCATAGTCGCTGATCGTTCTCACCTGTGTTAGGGGAATACGCAGAGAAACTTTCAGCTTTTATAAAATAACGAAGGTCTGGCGGACGCGGGCTCTTGCTCTATTACGTGCCTGGGAATTTCAATATCATTGAGAATACTGAGCTCGTTTTGAAATTTTATCCATTTGGTGTGGATATCAACAGGAACTGATTCGTCCCATGAAAGTTTTTCTAGCCAAAGTTTTTGAAGAAGTATTTTTGAAATCACAATACAAGGACTCAGTAGACCAAGTGGGTCATATATTTGAGCTATGTTTGATAAGATAATTCGTTTAGTAATATGACCTGTAGGTCTGAGAATGTTTATATTATACATCAAAAGATCTGAATGTGATGACCAAATCAATCCTAGCATTTTTGTATTCTCATGAGAGCCTATTCGCAGGATATTCAACTCAGTTGTTGAATCTTGAAACTGGTCAAGAACTTCAGGGGCATTTGAAATCCATTTTCTCAAAACGAAGCAACCTTGCTTTAAAATGTAAGATATTTTTCTGCAGGTGGTTGTCAAATCATCTAAAGAATCTGAGCCTGTCAAAAGGTCATCGACATAAAAGTCGTTTTGAATGATGCTCGCTGCTTTGGGATACGCTTCTTTGTTTTCAATAGAAAGTTGAAACAAAGATCGAATCGAAAGAAAAGCAGCTGATGAAGTCCCGTACGTCACCGTTTCAACTGAAATGTAGAAATTGGTTCCGTAGGACTTTTACGCCAAAATATTTGTTGTAGACTTCTTTGATTTGAATTTACAAGGACTTGACGGTACATTTTGCAAATATCTGATGAGACAACAAATTTGTACTGTCTGAAACGAATGAGTATTTGAAAAAGATCATTTTGAATAGTGGGACCAACCATCTCAATATCGTTGACTGACCAACCAGATGAAGAGGGAAAGGAACCATCGAACACCACACGTAATTTCGTGCTCAATGATTCTTCTTTCAGAACTCCATGATGTGGAAGGAAATATTGAATTGAATCCGAGTTATCATCAATTTTGGACATATGTCCTAATGCTTGATACTCGTCCATGAAAGAAACATATAAATCTCTGAAATGTTGATTACGCTGAAGTTTGCGTTCGAGATTCAAGAATCTCTTGAGAGCTTGAGCCTTTGAATCACCAAGCCTTTCAATTGGCTCCTTGAGTGGAATGGAAACAATAAAACGACCTTCTGCATCACGTTTATGTGTGGAAATGAAATTTTGTTCGCAAGCCTTCTCTTCTTTTGAATAAACTTTTTCTTTAGAGCATTCCTCGATTTGCCAAAATCGAGAAAGTTGCTCTTGTATGTAAAGGTTCTTTGAGAAATTACAATGAATCTTATTTTTTTTGATGAATGCATTATCATGAAGTGGACCTGATACGATTCAACCAAACTTGGTTTTATGCAAAATCGGGATAGGCCTAGTTTGATTTGACCAATACACAAAGATTCCCAAAACAAATCTGCACCAATCAGTAGATCAATGGTATTGGGAATAAAGAAATTTGGATCTGCCAACTGTATGTTTGGAGGAATGGAAATAACAGATAAATCTATTTCTTTATCTGGCAAATTATCACCTATTTCTGGAACGACTAAACAATTGATCAGAGCTGAAAATGCATTATGTTTCGAATGGATTTCTACCTGACATTTAGATTTTATCACAGATTCAACTTTAGTTACACCTATAATTGTGAGGTTCACATTCTCAGTTTTGAGCTTGAGTAGCTTGCAAATTCGTGAACTAATGAAATTGGATTGACTTCCGGAATCAAGAAGTGCCCTGCAGTCATGAGAAACACCATTTGAATCAACAGTTTCAACTACTATCGTTGACAACAACACATTTTTCTGAAACAGGTTGACACTTGCCATTGAATGATGTACTGCTGTGATATTGAGACTACTATTTTCCTCTGAGCTCCTTGAAGAGGATTCAGATGGTATATGCAATAATGAATTATGTTTTGCAGAGCATTTTTTGCAATTGCTATACTCACAAGTATCTACCTGATGCCCAGTATTCAGACAATTGATGCAGAGTTTCAATTTTTTTGCCAACTCCATACGTGCATCAATCTCCATTTTCAAGAAGTTTGGACAATGAAAAATCTTTTGTGCAGAATTACAAACTAGACACGTACGGGCAGATGTATGAAATGTTTTCTGAATATTTTTATTTTTTGAATTATATTGAGATGAACTCGAAATATTGGAAGAAATGAAATTTGAATGCTTTTCATCAATCTTTTTGAGCATTTTTGATTTTTCTCTCAAGAATGACAAAAGTTCTTCGAGAGTTGGGGAGTTTTTCACAAATGACTTAGATTCCCACTCTCTAGTTGTGACTGGGTCAAGTTTACTAATGATTAAAAAAATAATAAGCGTGTCCCATTTATCTGTGGGTTCTCCTAATGTTTTCAAAGATCGTAAATTTATTTTTACATGATCTACCAAATGTTTTAAAGCACTTGAAGACTCTTTTTTAATGGCATCGATGCTAAAAAGTGCTTTGGTATGATCATGCAATAATGCTCGCCTATCTGTATAATTTTCACATGCTATTTTGAAATTTTCAATTGTTAATTTCAAATTAGCAATAGTTTCAGAAGCCTCACCCTTTAAAGCGGCCCTCAAATAATGGAAACGTTGAATGTCATTTATTTTTGAATTTCTTATTATCAGACTATCGAAAGAATCATGAAACTGTAACCAATCTCGTGAATCCCCCGTGAAGGTTGGTAAATTGATCAAAGGAAGTTTGACGCCTGCAGCATCAAGGTCATTTGTATCTTGGATATTTTTTCCAAGACTTGGACTATTTGGAACTAACACACTGTGACTCAAGGCAATCACGGATTGATTGTCATTGTCACTATGACAACTACTGACATTATCATCGTTTGGCATGTTTTCATTTTTGAAGTTTTTCGACATGAAAAGGAAAGCAGATGAAAGCAGTGAATGGAATGAATTTTCGAATTCTTCCCGAATATTGAATTCGGCCGCCATTTCTGAATCGTCAATTAAACACTCTATTTCTGATTGAATGTCTTGAAAAATATCTAACAAACCCTCTAAACGATGCAATCTCCTTTTGAATTCGATGAAATTGATTTGGGGCTGTTCTAATGTTTGGCATTTATCGAAATAATTTTTGAAGATGGTTAATTGTGCTTTCAAACTCCCCCGTTTTATGTGGAGTTTTTTGAGCTCCTCTTCCATGCCTTTGCAGAATATGAAAAATTACACAATTTGCGAAGATATTACAAAGGCACTCGACAGGTCAAAGCAACACCAAATATTAGGAGAGGAAAGGATTATGGATTGAAAAGGAACGCTCACCCACCTTTTGAACTTCTTCCTCTTGTGTACGGATAAGGAATATTTTGAAGATGTATTTCCTTATTGTATACGGCTGACTGTTTGGCCGAATGAATGACGGTTGTATCAATTATTGGTTGAATTGAATTGACAAACCGTTTATTGCACTTGCGATGCCGGTGATACGAACATCCTGACTAGAAGGACCATATGTTACGTTGTATTTGAATTGCTAATATGAACTTCTCTTTTTGTGTAAAATAATCTGAATTTTAACTCAGACAATGTACTTTTTTTATTATAACAACATTTTTTTTACATGGTGATATATATCAAAGCTACCTACTGAAATAATTACATAATATACAGGGCACTTGACATCTGTGGCGTGTACATAAGTAAAATGGTCAATTGACCATTTTGACAATCACCGAAATCGTGATGCCAAGTGAATTCGATATGGATATTACTAATCAATAAGATGGAGCACGACCACATTACTCCAGACAACTGAGAAACTGAACTACTTGCCAGATGAAGTGGGATAGCAAAAAAATTCCGTAATTTTGATTAGCTATAACTTGGACATTTCTTGGCCGATGTTAGATTCTCAACCAAAGGTAGGAAGCGTCATCCTTGGTCTATGCGTCATTGCCGTCAGGTTTTCTTTTTTGCAATTCGTTCTCATTGTAGAGGATGTGAATTTAAAGGAGAAAACATTTCGAATTTTTTAACAATAATTTATGAAATTTGATGGACCCTAGAATTTTTTTTTGCCTTCATTAGTTGAACAATAACAGCTACCATATGAACTGCAACCAGGAATATTTTTCCTGACGATAACTAACACCATTGGCAGCCCCTAACTGAATACAATGAAGCCCTGAGGAAATCGAAGAGAGACTCATGGGGAAGACACTGTTAGGAGATAGAACAGACTCCAGAGTGTTCCAGACTCTATAAAATACTCTCGAAAGAGCCTCATGTGCCGGTAAACAATCTCGAATTGGAATCTGGAGAACACACAAAAACAGGAGTAGATACGATAAGTGAGCTGCTCTGGGTGCACTTTCCAGGCTCAGTAAAAACAAATATGACACTGGAAACCTGGCAACATTCGGAGCTGGAGCCTCCCAAAAAGGCCTCAAGTGAGGATTGACGGACAGCGAAAACAGTGGTGGGTGTGGAAAAGACAAAGTGGGGCATTGACTCATTCAAATCATATAAATCGCCGGGTTCGGATGGCATTTATCCTGTACTTATGCAAAAGGGGTCGGAACTTTGCATAAAAAACTATAAATATTGCTCAGAGCCAGCTTGGCACTGAACCAAATACCGAAGGCATGGAGAATGATAAGGGTCACATTCATACCGAAACCTGAAAAAAACTAGACAAGAATCGGCGAAAGCCCTGAGACCTATAAGTCTTATGTCATTCATACTTAAAACTCTCGAAAAACTGCTTGACAGACACAAAAGGGATGGTGTATTGGCTACCAGACCACTGCACAAGAACCAATATGCTTACAGATCAGGCATGTCAACAGAAACGGCTTTATGCCGAATCACCGAAAGGGCAGAATATGCGGAGGTGACACTTATAGTGGCCAGGCGCACGTATGGAAAGAAATGGGGATTGAAACCAAGCATGTTGTACACTATGGTAGAAAAACCCATGTATCTTTGGCATGGTGGTCAGAGACGAAACAAATATCTGTTAAGAACAAATTGAGCGAGGTCCAAAGACTTGCCTGTCTGGGCATAACAAGTGCAATGAAAACAACACCAACAGCAGCAATGGAGGTGCTCTTGGATCTTTCCCCTCACTACTTGTGATAGGGGGAGAGGCAAGAATGGTCCATTTCAGACTGGAAAATTCACCGGGATACAAAAGATCGGTGAAAACAGATATCGTGGGACATGTGGAGGGACATGTACTCAACATGAATACAGACCGCATGTCACCCAAATTTATATTCAACACGAACTTCTCAGTAATGATGAGAGTTCGTGAAAAGTGGCAAAGAGACAATCTCTCCGAGAACAAGCCCGGCTGGAGCACCTGGTTCACAGATGGATCCAAGACCGAGTATGGAAAAAGAGCTGGTGTATACTGTCTGGGAAGCAACCTAGGGTACAATTACCCACTAGGACAATACACATCTGTTTTTCAAGCAGAAATTTATGCTATACTCCAATGTGCGAGAACAATCAATCTGAGGTCCCAACGAAATAGGAGGATCAATATTTTTACGGACAGCCATCTAGGCTGGTATGGGAATGCCGCGAGGAACTGAAACATCTGGCAGACCATAACAGACTGACTCTACAACGGGTCCCAGGTCACTCAGGTATCGCAGGCAATGAAAGAGCCGATGAGCTTGCAAGACAAGGGTCATCAACACTATACACTGTACCCGAGCCCAAAACCCAAAACAACGGTACGGAGTCACGTAAGGAATTGGGTGAGAGAACGGCGACCTTAGCTGTAGACAATGTAACAAAGAGAAGAGACAGTTCGACACATACTCTGCGAATGTGAGGCTCTGGATCATAAAAGGCAATAAATATATGGAAAACCAATTTTGGATCCAGGAAAATATGACAAACATCCAGCTATCAAGCTGCACAAACTTGTGCAGGCGACAAGGTTGTTGGAATGGGTGTAATGAAGTATATGCAAGCAAAGCGCAATAAGCCCTAGAAACTGAAGGACAGATCAGACGGTTTCCACAAGGAAAAAAAAACATCAGTGGTACGCAAAAAAGGGTTAGAAGGGATGCACAATGAGTCGTTAGAAACTAAAATTCGTTTTTATCGAAAAAATTCAATAGTTTTATTGATCGTTACAGTTGGAAAGGTACCATGCCTATGATTAGCATGATGCTGACAAATGCAGAGGGGTGCAAAAAGGGATTCTGTAATGTAGACAAATTGAAATTCCAGTTTCATTATTCATTTATTTTTCATTTATTTACAAGGTGCATACATATAATTAATTTTATTTAATGAATTCAACGGACAAAAAAGGATCCGTATGTACATAAGAGAACGTTGAGTAAGAGACCCCAAATATTTATAGAATATTATTCCTATTTATTAAGGCGTTGGCCACCGTCTAGCCTGAATAACTGCTTGGAACCGTAGTTAATTCGTTACTTAGTTCTATAGAAACTGCCTCAGAGAGGTTCAAAACATCCCTTCGAGATCGTCAAGAGTTTCTACTGACGTTCCCTTCGGGAAAGCTCCAACTCAATCCGACTCTAGACGTACTCAATGGGATTCAAGTCTGGAGATCTGGGAGGCAATTCACTGCGATTAACATTATGGTCTTGCAGATACCTGTTTACTAATACTGCCCGATGAGACCGAGCATTATCGTCCACAAGAACGAAATCTTCGCAATAATTTCGAGCATGCGGAAGAACTTTCTGAATCAGACATTCATTCAGGTGGAGTCTTTCCAATGAAAAATTGAATTGATAAATATAGAAGTTAACAAAGATACCTACTACTGCTCACTACCAGTAGGTCCATACATGGCCAGGGATTGAAGGCTCGTTAAAAATACCCACGATTAAAAAAATTTCCACTGGGCGAACAAAGAACAACACTTAATCGAATTATTAAAAATGTTTCCATGTGAATCAAACTTTTTGGATCACCTTGTATGACGGATCTTCTTTCATACACCGTTGATTAACATGGATGCTCATTTCAAATAAGTAAAAAAGTAAGCAACAAATAATGAAAAAAATACTTTCTTTTGTCTACATTACAGAATTCCCTTTTGCAAGCCTCCAAATTTTTCAACATCATGCTAATTAGAGGCATGGCACCCTTTTAACTGTAACGATGAATAAAACTGTTGAATTTAAAAAAAAAGGAATTTTCGTTTCTAACCCTTTCTTGCGCGCCCCTTCTAATCCCTTTTTGCGCGCCATTTTAGTGGAAATATCCCTTGTTGCAGTTTTGATGGTGGCTGTTACTGTTTAACTGAAAAGGGTCACGTATTAAAATAAAAACTGAATTTCATAGAATGGCGCTTTTTCCATAGCAACGCAATTTATCAAAAGACATCTAGAGGTATTGGCCCAACAATTCACCAAACATCTAACAAAAAATATGAGGGTCCCTCATATTTCCCAAATCATTTGTCAAAAATTTGAAATGTTTCCTGCTCTGAATTCACACCCTGTACAGAGAGAACGAATTGCAAAAAAAGAAATCCGACGCCAAGATGCTTTTCACCTTTGGTTGAAAATTCAACATCGACCAAGAAATGTCCAGCTAGTCAACATTAGTGAATTTTTGGCTGTCCGTCTTCATCTGGGCAGTAGTTTATTTGGGTAATATTTTCCATGGCCGTTGGATTGGCCATGGTCCTTGGGAATGGCCAGTCCGCTTGCCAGATTTGACACCTTCAGATTTTTTATGGGGTTCTTCGAATCAAAAGGTGTACGGAACTGAACCTGTTTCGATATTTAATATACGGCAGAGAATAATAAACATTTGTAGAAATATCGATGTTGCTGTGTTCGAGAACGTTTGAAGTGAAATATCGGATAGGCTGTTCTTATGTCAAGACTTCTAACGCAACCATTTCGAGCATCTTCTGAACTGAACTCAGCTCATTTCCTCAAAGAATGAAGTTGAACGTCGATGTATTCAGGCAATCATTAAATGTTCCGCCATTTTGTAGTAGGTGAAAATATTGACTTCATATTCTAGAGTTGTGAAGTATTCGTCAGGAGCTCCAAGAGGGTGTATCACAAGACCCCTCTTTTCATTTATTGATTTTCTTATTATTATTCCGATGGCGTCCAATCGCCATCTTGAAATCTTCATCTGTCAATTTTACTCCTAAATATAGTATTTATGCATCAATTTCATTATCCCAAGTTTCAATATTTTGAGCCGACATTATAAAAAGGCACTGTATAGTTTATGAGGGGGGGGCATTCTGACAAACATTTGGCCAATTAACTCATACAGGCACCATACTCCATATTTGACGGATCCTTTTCTAACATTGCCCTTATCAATGAAATTTTACCATTGTTCCATCATAATATTCATAAATTCAAAAAAGAAATTCAATCACAGCTACTTACTGCTCAGTGCTAAATTAAAATTCAATGTATGGTATTGTAATGACATCATTAAATTGACCAATAGAATGTTAAGAATATCAAAAGTTATTTGCACCTATATGATTGTATTAATATTTCAGATTATTCATTTTTTCTCATACCTTTTTGTCTCTTTTCTCTATCATTGTTTCGGTAGTAAATACATTTTTTCATTTCATCATCATTTTCACACACAATATAATTGTGGGGAGGGTGGGAGATAGCCTTCGGATAACCCTTCTTTTATGTGTAAAATGTAAATGCATTATAAACGATATTATTATTATTATATCACCTACATATTATTCATTTCTACGAACTGATTTTTGATATATTCACTCTCTGTTTGAAATAACCTTGCGATTCATAAGTCGTAGTTCAAGGTCCAAATATTTCTCACACCGATTCTTTGTAAATGAATAGTGATCGTAGATTAGGTGAGCACTCTGTGAATGAAAAGATTATCTCTGCCACTCTGTGTTATTCTAAGACGACGAGGTAGTAATGAGTATCTTATCAATTATTTTCAAAATCAAACTTGAGTACTTTCGAAAAACCAAAACTTGATCATTTTTAATTCTCAGATATTTGAAGAATCATTTACAAAATCATGGGGTGAGTTGATTAGAATAACAGCCTCGCTCTGTATATGCTGTATATGCTTTGTTCCTTACAGTCAGACCGATACTACTGACGTAATACGCAAAAATAAAGTATCATTTTTTATTTGGATCATATTCATCTCTTGAGGGATAACCATATGGTTTCGGATGTTGCCGAGTTTATTACCGAATCAATTTGAATTCGTTTCTCTCGATAAAACTTTTCTTCCATATCGAACCCATCAAAGATGTGATCTATTATGTATCTGTAACATTGGATATCTTTCTTGAAATGTATACGAAAAAAAATGCAAACAAACAAACTGTTCATTCAAAAGAGGCTTACCATTGTTATGAAAATCAACACTGATGTCAAAATCACGTGAGTAGCGGAGAGTCCCTCTTCTGCAGCTTTTCCCGACATGTACATCCGATATACATCAAGAATTTCTAAACTCATTACACATATCTGTATCGTGGTGAGAAAAAGTTGAAAGCCAAACAAAGAATTGAACAAATCAGTTACTGCGCACAGCTGTCTGAATAATCGCTCCGAATTATTCAACGACGCAACAATATTATCACTATGTTTCGTAAGCTCAACCATCAAATTGTGAAATTTATCATAAATACTGCAACCGTATGCCAACATCAGACTCATTTTTACATTTTCGCAGAACATATAATAACAAAGAATGATATATCTCACATATTCATCAACTTTGGTGTTCACTATCATGATTGTGATATCCAAGCACGACAAAAATATTAAACAAGATATATTTAACAAAGAAATGATACGGAAGTGTTTGATGTAAAAGCTCCCACTGTATCTGTGGAGCAACACCTCAGTTTGTGTGAAGGTCTCGGAGAATTCAATCCAGTTTTCCTTATTCCAGAAGGTGGATGCCAAAATTGTAACCAAATATTGTGAATAACTAACGATTTCCCTCGAGGCACTTATAAAAACTGTTGGTGTGAAAAATCCTTTTTTACTCGGATCAAAATATCTCGAAATGCTGTAAGTTTGTATGGCTGTGATGGCTATCAGGTGTATGAAGGCATACAATGTGAATAATTTACCCTTCAAAGTTTGCATTTTGCAGTTGAGTGGAGTGATTGCTAACAGATTTCCCAAAGTATAAGCGTTAGTGAATGAATAGAGCAAACTTCTTTTCTTGGAAATATATATCGAATTCATTTCGCATTGTTTATAGGAACAGATTTACAGAATGATTTGGAAAGTCATCAACGACTTCATCAACTTCGAACTACTTCAGTCTGAATGGGAAAAATGTAATGCGCTCAAATAAATCTTCGACTAAATGAGCCTGAAAATGTTCTCTATAACACATTATTCACAGCAATCATCGGAATCAGATTTTTATCAATTCGTCGGTAATTATTGTGTGGAAAACGACAGTTTCGGTTAAAATGATGAAACCGACAATTTTCTATTTCCTGAAACAACGGAGCTAAAAGGACTATTTATTTACAGCTTTTTGTAGGTCACCTACGCGGACACATCAGTTGTCGACAAACAACATAAGAGGGCAATCGGAAGTATTTATGGGTGATATAAGTCGACATGAAGATGTTTTGGCACATATATCTGAGACTAGATTACCTTGTGAACGAGCATCTGGATATGAAAAACAAAGAAGCTGATATCTCGAAAACTTTAGTATAGGAAGGAGCATCGATTTTTGGACGATTCCTAAAAAAATTCATACATTGATAAGGATGAATAGAAGTCGCGAAGATACTAACAAACTTTTGTACGATTTGCTGTGCCCAGTTAAACTCGAGAAGAGAACGTATGCCAAGCTGGTGACATTGTTAGGCAAACATTTCAAACCGCATCAAATTCCATTTGCCGCGAGGTACTGTAGCGGAGCGTCCGGCTA
>JAVJAQ010004032.1:565503-592739 GCA_032362365.1 Zygogramma bicolorata | reverse complement strand
TTCCTTCCCGCATGTTATGTACAGACTACCTATGCCAGGAGAATAGATAAGAGCCAGCCTCGGAGTGCATTCGCATCAGGTGTCACACGCTGGATACTGGGAATTCAACGACGCTGCATTTTTCACCCAGATTTGTCTAATGTTATAAATACGAGTTCATCTCATTTTTATTCAGTTATAATTGTACTTTCGGCTTTTACATTGCCAACGAAATATAGTTATAATTCATTTTGAGTAATTTTCGAAATAAAGTTTTATTTTTAAAAACGGTTTTCGAGAGCTCCCAAACTTAATTGGCGCAGTCGTTGTAGGATAGTAGTGGCCCTTAGCGATCTAATATCGACGCTTATCCATTACTATTTCGCGAACCGGAAGATTTCGAACAAAATCGTCGAAGTTATTTCCAATTACGGATAAGAACTGATCAATTATTGGAAATTGAACATTGAAGTGTAAAAACTAAGAACAGTTAATTGTGAACTATCGGATTATCAGTGAATTGGATTATCAGTGTATTGGATTATCAGTGCCAATCAATTCATTGGATTACCAGAATATTTTTGGATTACCACCATAGGACCAATTGGACCAATGAGGATTCTACATATTTTGATGTAAGTGATTGCTCATTTCCCAATATTTATCCATTGATTTTTCCCCATTGTCCCATTTCTATGTCTGAAGTTGACCAACTTGCTGATTTAATTTCGAATATCGTTATTGACGAGATGGCTGCTTTTCAAACAAGTTATTTGGATGCCATTCCCAAATTTGAAGGCGAACCAGCAGAACTAGCGGATTTTATCGAAGCTTGTGACCTTATAGTGAACCAGTTCTACAAGAGAGAAGAACCAACAGCGTTCCTCAATAAATTTTTGATAACGTCTATCAAAAATAAACTCACAGGGAGAGCAAAAGTCATCACCGGATCAAGAGAAATCCAAACATGGCCAGATCTCCGCAGTCTACTTCAACGCAATTTCGCCGACCAAAGGGACGAAAATTCACTGCTTCGAGACTTGATGCTTTTGAAACAAGAAAACAACGAATCACCGCAACAATATGGTTCTCGATGCCAAGATATGAGAAGCCTTCTCCTTTCAAACCTTTCATGCAATGAAGCAAATGCCCAAGTGAGAGCTGTCAAAGTAACTTTATACGATAACCTCACACTGAAAGCATTCCTCTCAGGATTGAAAGAACCACTGGGATCAATAGTTCGATCAAGAGGACCTATAGATATAGAAACCGCCCTATCGGAAGTTTTGACAGAAGAAAACATTTCGTACGCTCGTAACAAAACTAATACGTTGATTCAAGTTCAGAATCAGAGAAGAGACCCCCGCATGTTACCATCTACTAGCGCACAACCGAGGAATCCAACAAGTCGCCCAATTCAAGCATATACACCGATTCGCCAGAATTTTGGCCAGAGACCTATACGACCTTTCATACCCCAAAACCAAGGAATGTTTCAAAGACCATCATTCAGGCAACAGCCTACTTGGAACTCGCCTCAGCCTCAAGGTAACCACCAGTTTCGACCGCCACAAAGAAATGTTTTCCAGCCAAACATGAATCGACAACAACCGAAACCAACGCCCATGGACATATCATCAGGTAATTTTTCTAAAAACACACAACCCAAACCAAGACCCACATTTGTATCTGAAGAATTATTTTTCCAAGAAGAAGGAAACTTCAGCGATGAATACCAAGAATACGGATACAATCAATATTATCCGGTTGACCAACAACAAGAAGACTACCAATCATTCGAAAATTCTTATGGAACCACAGAAGAGGAGCAAATTTTTGAAAACGAAGTGGAACCCCAAAATTTTCGGGTAACGCCCCAGGACAAATCAACGACATAGTGGAAATCAATGCTACATCTATATCAAAACTGCCGTATATAATAATTCCTGAAACGAACACCAAATTCATGATTGATACTGGATCCACCAAAACCCTCATCAGTACAAATATGGCATATACCTTTTATCCACATCACATTCAGGAAGACCACTTTCAAATACAGTCGGCACACAATATCTCCACCCACAATTGTAGCATAACCATACCTTTATCAAAAATCTTCAAACGGCCAGATCTCTTCCAAAAATTTTACATATTCGATTTCAATTCAAAATACGATGGATTGATCGGAATCGACTTATTACGAAATATTGGAGCTTCAGTTGATTTGAGAAAAAACGTGCTCACTACCAAAGAAACCATCATTCCACTTCACTTCGAAGGAGAGCAGGAGAAACAAAAAGGAAAACCGAAATTGAAAAATACAATTTTTCATATGGAACTTTCCCCAAGAATGGAGCACATCGTGGAAGTACCAGTCAATAAAAACTTGAAAGAAGGAGTTATCAACTACCAAAAATTCCAAAACTTGGAGATGCCATCTGCATATGTGACAGTAAATAACGGAAAAGCATTAACAACAATAATCAATCCAACAAATGAAACATTGGTGATCGATCTATTCGAACCAATCGATATCGAACCAATCGATACATTTGAAATAAATAATTTTGGAGATCAAGAAATTCCAAGAAATGAAAACATATATGAAGATATCCAGAAGGAAAATTTACGAAACTTACGGTTGGACCATATGAATTATGAAGAGAGGACCCAAATAAAAAAATTATGCACAGAGTTCAAAGACATATTTCATTGCGAACAAATTCCGCTGACCTTCAATAACCAAATAAAACATTCAATTAAATTGACGGATGAAACGCCAATATTTACCAAGTCGTACAGGTATCCACAGGTTCACCAACAAGAAGTCCGAACCCAAATTCAATCAATGCTACAACAGGGAATTATCCAACCTTCAACATCTCCGTGGAGCTCACCCCTCTGGGTCGTTCCAAAGAAACCAGATGCTTCGGGAAGGAAGAAATGGAGGCTTGTTATCGATTACAGAAAATTGAATCAAAAAACTGTAGATGACAAGTATCCTCTCCCCAATATTACTGATATCTTGGACAAGTTGGGCCGAAGTCAATACTTTACAACTTTGGACCTTGCGTCGGGCTTCCACCAAGTACAAATGGATCAACGAGACATCGAAAAAACGGCCTTCAGCACTGAAAATGGTCATTATGAGTACAAGAGGATGCCGTTCGGTTTAAAGAACGCTCCGGCGACGTTTCAGCGCGTTATGGACAACATCCTCAGGGGCATTCAGAATGAAAAATGTCTTGTGTACCTTGATGACATCATTATTTTTTCTACCTCTCTACAAGAACATCTGGAACATCTGAGAGAAGTATTCGAGCGGCTAAGGAAATCCAACTTCAAGATACAACTTGACAAAAGCGAATTTCTAAGGAAAGAAGTGGCGTACCTTGGGCACATCATAACACCCAACGGAGTGAAACCAAATCCTGATAAGGTCATTGCCATCCAGAAATTTCCAATACCAAAAACTCAGAAGGAAATCAAGTCATTTTTAGGCTTACTTGGCTACTATAGAAGGTTTATTAAAGATTTTGCCAAGCTGACGAAACCTTTGACTAAATGCTTGAAGAAGAACTCGAAAGTCGTTCATTCACCTGAATTTGTGGAGAGCTTCGAAAATTCAAAGAAAATTTTAATCAATGACCCGATTCTACAATACCCCGACTTTACTAGACCTTTCGTATTGACAACGGATGCAAGTAACTATGCCCTAGGAGCCGTTTTATCTCAAGGTGAAATTGGAGAAGACAAGCCCATCGCCTTCGCATCAAGGACGTTAAATGACACCGAGCAAAAATACTCAACAATCGAAAAGGAGTTGCTTGCAATTGTTTGGGCCACTAAATACTTTAGGCCCTACATTTACGGAAGAAAATTTGTCATATATACCGACCACCGTCCGCTCCAGTGGCTGTTTTCACTAAAAGATCCCAACTCGAAGTTAGTCAGATGGAGACTCCGTCTCGAAGAATATGACTATACTGTCGTATATAAGAAGGGAAAATATAACACAAACGCCGATGCCCTCTCTAGGATCCAAATCAATCCGATAGAAATTGACGCCAGATCAACTCAAGTAGAAAATGATCCTGACCTAGACCAACTCCTAGATGATCTCATCATGATGGAAGAAGAAAATCGCAATCAATTGAATACACCAGAACCTATGGATTTAGGAACTCAACAAGAAGTTATCAGGGCTCCAGATTCACCATCAGATATTTTAGAACCCATGCTTTTGGATAATTCAACACCACCTGAACCTCCAGCACCACCAGATATTTTGGAAACCACCGTAGATTCCAGGCAAGAAACGGAACCACCGAACAGTATATCAATTATTCAGGATGCGATCGATAAGAAAGAGAAACAATTCATAATAACTACCGTTTTTAACAATCCTCTACAACCAAAGGTCATAAAACGAGGCAAACAAATTATAGTACACGCTCAAATTTCCCAAGACGACAACGATGCGGAAATCAAAGCATTACTGATTCAGTTTTGTGAACCAAAGAAAAAATATTTCTGCTACTTCGACAAGGAAAAAATGTATAGAGATTTTTGTAAAACTTTCTGTACCACTTTTAACAAAGATCATCCAATCCTGATAAGGTGTGCAAATAGGACGACAATCGTAGAAGATAAATCGGAACAAGAAGAACTGATCAGAAACTACCACGAGGGAAAAACTAATCATCGCGGCATCAATGAAACTTATAAAGCCATCAACCGAAAATATTTTTGGAACAATATGAAACAATCGATAGAAAATTTCATAAACTCTTGTTTGGTTTGTAAAAAAACTAAATATGAGAGACACAGACCAACAATACCTTTGCGAATAACTGAAACATCAACAAAACCGTTTCAGAAATTGAACGCAGATTTATTCACAATCGAAGGTCAAACTTTCTTCACCATAGTGGACGAATTTTCTAAATTTGGACAGGCGTACCCCGTGAACACCAAAAATGCCATCGAGATAGCAGATAAACTCATTCAATTTTTCCAACATTTTGGAACACCAGAATCAATCACTTTCGATTCAGGAACTGAATTTCAGAATGAAACAGTCACTTCCCTCTTGAAGCTACATAAAATTGATATACACTTTATAACACCACAACATCCCCAATCAAATGGATTGATCGAAAGATTACATGGTACCCTAACTGAACATTATCGTATCGTAAAAAATCACTCCACCGACACACCGCAAAGATTGATGGCATATGCTATAATAGGATATAACAATTCGATCCATTCTGCCACAGGATATACACCTTTGGAGCTGATTTTCGGACACACCGCTTCGAGAAGTCCATACGATATATTTTACGATCGCCAATACTATCACCAATATATAGAAGATCATCGTAAGAAAATTTTACTAACCTATGAAAAGGTCAAAGAAAAATTGCAAAATGACAAAACACGTATAATTTCCAAAAGAAACGAAAATCATCATGAACAAAACGTTTTCAAAGTAGGAGATCAAGTCTTCGAAAGAAACCCGGAGAGCGAAAGGAACAAATCGAAAAACCGATATATAGGACCATTCACTATTGATCGAATCAATTCAGACAATACTTGTATCATAACAAATAATGAAAACAATCAAAAACGTAAAGTACATTTAGATAACTTAAGACACCCTATTGTTCCAGACCAATCTGCTGGACCATTGGGACAGTCGAACCAGCAACAATAACTACAACAAAAATAACCGAAAATCCAGGTCTGCTGCCACAAAAACTTGGTACAGCCCAAAACGTCATCGACTACTGGACTTTCATCCGGATTTTTGATCTTCATGACCTTATTCAAGAATACCAATTGATGAAGGACATTACCAATCATATGGAAACAGCCTTTCCAAGTCATAGTTCCAATCCCAATAAAGACATGCAAAACTACCTTCATATAATGGGGCAACAGCTGAGCGAAATCAAAGATAAGCTAACACAAATTTTTCCAACAATATCGTTGACCCGGAAGAAACGAGCACTCGTAAATGTTCTTGGAAGCATCGTGAAAGTTATAACAGGCAACTTGGATGCGGAAGATGGACAAAGATATGAAGATGCAATCCAAATGCTTCAGAACCAACAAAACAAACAGAAGGTTTTATTAGAGGAACAAATCTCTCTCACAACAAGGGCAATTGAAAAATTCAATTCCACAGTACACACACTGGTGAAGAATCAACTAACCACCGAATTGAAACTTACCCAGCTGGAAGGAATGATCAAGAAACAAATAACATCATATGTCGAAACATATGAGAGGCTGAACATGAATACAGTCTTCACACAACTGATAGCCACTACCGAAATGATTTTGAGAATACTCGAGGACCTGGAAACTGCAACTACTTTCGCCAAAATAGCAGTTCTCCATCCATCCATTATAGAAGCAGAAGACTTTCTTGAAGAACTACAGAAGATCTCCCAACATTTAGATAACTCTGTACTTCCCTACACTCCAAGTAGAGAAAACATCATAGTTTTTGAGAAAATAACCACCATCAAGGCATACCAAAAAGAATTCAAACTAGTTTTCATATTGGAAGTGCCGATCACTGAAATCGAGAAATATAACTATTATCACTTATACTCTCTCCCCATTGAAACCAAACCGAACCTTTTCCAAATCATCATCCCAGAAAACAAATTCCTTTTTCTCAATGAGCATCACTATATATTTTCGAACGAGCCATGCCAAGAAGTCGTTCCAGGTGAAGCCCTATGTACCCTGCCAGAAGCCAACCCAACTAATGTGCAGACTCCATGTGAAGTGCATCTCATCCGATTCACGCAAACATATGAGAATTGTCATCCAGAACCAATCAAATTACGGGACACGAAAATTCAGAAGATATACCCCAACCAATGGATTGCAGTTTTCCCGAACGAAACAACGACTTCATCAATGTGCGATAACGAAGAGGAAACTTCATCGCTGAGAGGAACGTACGTCATAGAAATACCAGAAAACTGCAAATTGAAAGTCGAAACCACTATCCTTCAGACCCACAAAAATCCAAGTACCGAGACAAAAATACTCAAGGTCCCTCACCTAGACATCAAACCTGAGGAGTATCTCATGAAAAACATCGAAGAAATACCCTCGTTTCGACTTGAACCACTCGACCTCGACGATTTGAAAACTATTCAAAACCAAATGGACCACGTCCGCGATAGACTTCGTGAAGAGGAAGAACCCTATATATCACCAGGAATCAGCTTATGGACAATATTCCTGTACATCATCCTAATTGGTATTGCAGCCTACCTGACCTCAATCCTATTGATGAAGAAAACTAAACTTCCCAATGAAACCAGGGCTGAACAACAAGCTGAAAACCAGAACATACCCATTGAGGATCTCAGGATTAGAAATCAGGTTTGAACATTCAACCCTAATTTCTAAACAACGAGGGGAGGTGTTATGTACAGACTACCTATGCCAGGAGAATAGATAAGAGCCAGCCTCGGAGTGCATTCGCATCAGGTGTCACACGCTGGATACTGGGAATTCAACGACGCTGCATTTTTCACCCAGATTTGTCTAATGTTATAAATACGAGTTCATCTCATTTTTATTCAGTTATAATTGTACTTTCGGCTTTTACATTGCCAACGAAATATAGTTATAATTCATTTTGAGTAATTTTCGAAATAAAGTTTTATTTTTAAAAACGGTTTTCGAGAGCTCCCAAACTTAATTCGCAACATCCAAATTATTATTCATCAAGTCTTCCTCAACTCAAATCATCAATCAGAATGAGGTCATCGTTTTTTTCAAACGGAATGTTTCGCAGCGCCCGCTCTACGATTTCTTTTCAATTTTATCGGACGAGGATATAAGTTTCTTTTTGGTACCCTAGATGATGAAGATGCAGAATAGTATGATGAGCAAATTGATAAGTTGAATGATAATCAAAATCATATTTTTGAACTTTTTAAGGAACAAACTTCAGTTTCTGAATCAGTAATACAAAATTATAAATAATTCAGTATTATATGTCGAAATTGACGATTCAAATTCTCATATGAAATTCCTCTCGAAACAACTACAATACAGCAATAGGAACGAAATCGATTCAGAAAACTTTTTAGTATCTCTGCAAAGCGCACTGATAACGTATGTTTCTGTATCAGATCAGCTTTCGGCACAACAGATAAGTATTATTAATATAATCGATTCATCTCGCCGTCGGATACTTCATTCTCTAGCAGCAGATAGATAGTCGAAAACTTCTGGATCATCCCAAAAATATTCAAGTTCATTTACAGAGTGAACTCACATTTCCAGTGAAACTCACTGATGAGTTTATTTTTGAGCTTCAAAAGGTTTGGGAATTACATTACATTATGTATATTTCCATAATAATAGGTTAATTTTTTTATTGGTTATTCCTTCAGTAAATGTAATAATGGTTAGTCTACCTGTAAGCATAGGAATAACTCATATCCATTCATCCTTCCTCAAAGTGACATTAAGGTTATAGATACGTCAAAACAATATTAGTTCATCATGGATAGAAATGAATTGGACAAATGCATAACCATTTTTCACAATCAATATTTCTGCGATCAAGTACAGCCTATGCATTTAGTTCATTTGCATGGAGCATTCGAACCAAATTTGTTCATTCCTGTCAATTTTTTTCCGCATTCTTGCGAAAAGAGAGTCATGCAACTGAACGAGTCTTCATTCATACAACTTGCAAAAATTAATTCTTGGATTTTTCTATGGTCCAATGAGGAAGTGATCAATCTAGTACGTCAGCATATGAAAAAGTCTGTCATAATTTCGCATAAAGGTATTTTGAACATAATGCCAGGGTGTACAGTGTACACGTGTTCTTGAATTTTAAGTTCAGTAAGTGACTACGACTCCAATATAACATTTCAATGTATTCCAAATATAACAATTTCACTTCCAGATAATATTTTTACAACAGAAAATATTTCGAATTTGAACCAATTAGTCATTCATAATGACCATTCAAATAAATTACGTGATATTAGTTAGTCTTGATACTTTGAAGGCTAAACAAAATGAAATGATCTTGAAGAATGTGAAGAGTCATCAAGTAACGCACATATCTGTTTTATTTATAATTGATTGTATTGTGATCTCAGTTATGATAGCACAATGCATTTTCAATATATACAGAGTAAACATTTTGGAGACATAGATGAAATTGAACTCGAAAAAAATTCTGATAGAAAGAATGAGCCAAAAATTTGTACTGTACCCAGGAACAAATTTCCCAAAAAGAGGGGTGGTGTAATATAGTAATAGATCACCCTATATTCAATTGCATATTTCTCCATTCGCTATATTCGCATTCCACAATTCTATAAACATTAAGTATATCACCATTGTTCATGACGATGCTGAATGAGTATTTCATTTCATAAGGATTAAAATGATGATTCTACCTTTCAACGAAGGTAGTTCTGGATTGACAAAATGTTTAAGGCTTTCGCGGCCGAGGTTATCAGTATAACTACTTCTCTTCGGGCTTGAAGGCCGTCGTTCTTTGGAATTTCTTCCTGACGTTTCGCTAGCGCGAGTGGCCAGCTTCTTCAGAGGCTTATTCATCTCCGATGACTAAACGTTTCGATTTCTCAAGGCGTATTTATATTGATGCAGGTAGTCTGGAGTGTTGATTACTTCTGTTGGGTTCGGGGAACACTCATCATCATTAGTTGTCGCACTACCTGCTGTGATTTCATTAGTTATTCTTGATTTCCTCAGAATCGGATTCCAAATTCTGTTAAGATTCAACGCTTCTTCCTTTCTGTTAAAATTGTCCGCATGTTTTTGGATCTCTATTGCCTCCCGTACCAGTCGGCTATGGTAACCCTGGTTGGGGGCAATCAGTGTTGCATTTTCGAACAGAATCCTGTGGTCGCCCTCACTCAATGCGTGTTCCACCACCGCCGATTTGTCGGTTTGCCCCAGCCTGCAGTTCCTTTGATGCTCTTTGAGCCTTGTACCCATGGATCTTTTCGTGGTACCGATGTAATCCTTCCTACAGGTGCACGGTATGCGATAAACCCCTGCCGCTGACAGTGGGTGTCTTCTGTCTCTAGCCGACCTGAGGCTTTGTTGGCTCTGAACCTTTTTCTGGACCACCTAAACGCTCAACACCCCAGCATCGAATTCACCATGGAAACCGAACAGAACCAGCAGATAGCATTCTTAGATGTTCTGATTGAACGATGTGGCGCTAGACTAACCCACAAAGTATACCGAAAACCCACGCAGACCTGCATGCACTATCGAACCACCATCCCAGTCAAAAGAGAGGAGTCATATCCACCCTTACTGAACGTGCTCGAAGAATTTGAGAACCAGAACATCTAGAGCAGGAAGTTGAACATTTTCAAGTGACCTTGAGGTCGAATGGGTACAGTGTATCTGAAATCAATAGGGCCATGAAACCGAAGAGTCCCACGGTTCATTGGCTTATTATTTGTTGAAGAAATTGTTTCGTAAGCGGTGCATTGTACATTTGAGAAATCAACTAATTGCTCAAAGCTGGGCATATCACTTGATCCATGGTTCAGTTCAAAGCGTGATGATGTAGTGGGATCTTAAAGTCTGAGAAGCATTTGTGAAAAATAAAGTCCCACTGGGAGACGGGATATTTCAGAATTTTCAAGGCGGCAATATTTTCCGTGAAGGTATGAATGATTTTCCGTATTGATAACTAGTTTTCATTGTGAAGGCGTGGACAGTTATCAATTTCATTCCAATTACCTTGTATTAGAATAGGGGGTTTTTATTGCGTTATCTGGAACAACATAATTAAAAGCAATGAGTGGATAGCAAGTTATCAAGTTTTTCGGGGGCATGGCCCAGCTCTTCAGGTTGACTGACAGTCATTCGATATCTGAAGTTAAGCAACGCCGAGCGCGGGTAATACTTGGATGGGTGACCATGCAGGGAAATACCGTGTCGAAAGCCCGTACAGCTGCAGCGGAATAGCATATCATAGCTCGCAGACAATATATCAATGAGCACAAGATATATTGAGGATATGCCGTCCTCCGAAGGGGACGTAAAGCCGTCGGTCCCGAGTCCCGGATGTTGGACTCGTTAAAGATCCCTACCTCTGGTTGGAATACCAGAGGGTTCGGCAAAATTTCCGGTTGGGGAAAATGTGGTCACCGGAGTCGATGATTGGCCTTGGTAGGGGAAACAGGCCGACGTTGAATAAATCATTTAAAAAAAAGAACACCTCAGACACTGCTGAACCGAAACTAACTGAAACTGACTACAAATATTTATATCAAAATAAAGAATAAAAAAAAAGTTATCAAGTTTTTCGGGGGCCCTCCAAACATGTATGGAGATGTGATCATTTCTCGGGAGCTGATCATTGTTGTGTATTAAAGCTTTTTGAATATCTATGAAGGAAGTAAACAACTTAATATCACCTGAGAACCTTTTCAACTCTGTCAACTTGACTCTTGGTATTGTGTCTTCGTGTTTTGACTGGTTTACGGCATCATCACGTTCAAGAAGTTCATAGTAAATAGCTTTTATTGAAAAGTATTTGTGATCAAATATTTCACGGATATTTTTTTTGCGCTGTTATCAGTAGTGTCCTTCATTGTGTTGTTAATGGTCAAAATTCTCTGGAATTTTTCAATAATTCAAAATCGTTGATGAAATGGATTAACTGACTCGCCCGTTTGAGCCTCTATTGATACTTGGTAAAGCTCATCAATTTTATAAATTCCTATTAGCCAAGGCTTTTGCCATCTTGATTTTGTCTGAAGACGCCATTGTTCAGAAAATATGAAGTATGCGGATTGATTCATAAATGTGTCAATGATATTTCACTCGCAAAAATATACCGGAACAATGCTGATTCAAGGTGTGAGTCATGTGCCTTATAAATTGAGTTCTTCTGTAGTTATCATTCTTTCTGATAAAATAGTTTCAAGAAATCTGAACGTATTCCGCCGTATTTGGTATTGAACATATGGTTTGAATATGATTTTACTGTTCCCCTTCGTTCAATTGATCCCATCAACTCATCTCCTGAAGAACTAAAGTAACATAAAAAAATAAATAGGATGAATTATTTCTTGACTGTTTTTTTCTCCGGATCAAAAAACTAAAAAAATAATTCATCAAACTTCATTCTCTCCACAAAAATTAGAAAAAAGTTCATAATTATGAACAATATATACCTAATGCATGTAAAACTCAATCTGTGAGTAAGAAAACAATATTTATAATGATATCCAAAAACATTTCAAAATTTCTCATGGAGAAGAAAGGACAACCCAAGAATTCATGGCATTGAAATTTATTTTTTGTTGAAACTAATTTCTGCTGAGAAACTGATATCGAAGTTATTCATCATAATCATTTCAACGAAATGTTTCGAATTCGTAATATCTATTTGTCACTGTTGAAGAAATGCCTAATTTCAATGGAGTATTTCAGATCCTCCTGTTTAAAAATCTGTTTGCTCGTTAGCGATATAAAAAATATCTCTTCCGATGCGAGCGCGCTAATGAAATGCAAAGATTGTGCTTTAATATTTTCATTGCCTTCATAAAGCAGTCTCCGCTTGAATGTCTTGGCCACTTTATTCCACAAATATTATAATTTGTTGTTTTTGACGCTTTTTATAGCGGAATTTAATTATATAATTAGTTTTCCGTCTTCATTCATCTTCCGGACAGACTGATTTGTCATTCGAGTGTAATAGTAGAGTAGTAACCCAACAGAAAATGGAAATTGATTTTTGTACAATGAAAGTAGTTCTTGCGAGTTTCAACATATGAAAGTATAATTTTTTCCTGAATATGTAAAAACTTGTTTGGTCACTGTTACATATCGAACCCAATCGGATTCATGAATCGAAATTCACATTAATTGAACATAAAGTAAAATACAAAGGATATCCTCTGATTTTTCTTTATACGGATGCTATATAATGTGTCACTTCTCTCATCGCTTCGATACGTTTCAAATGAAATATTTTTACGCACTGAGAAAAATCAGTTATTACAGTGAGAAATAAATTCTCACTCTTTCACCCCGGATACTTTAGCAATCAAATTCAGCAATATTTTTATTGAGGACTCTGCCACCTTGAAATTTAGACAAATCGTTTGTTATGGAAAATAAGAAAAACTCCATTGACAGATTCAATTGTCCGCTAGGCTGGACCGCTCCAGCGACGGACAAGCCCCAGAATATTCTTATCAAGGACTTTCCCACCTTGAAATTTGGACAAATCGTTTGTTATGGATTATAAAGAAATACACCATTGACAAATTCATTTTCCCCTGGACCGCTCCAGGGACGGACAAGCCCCAGCAATATTTTCATTAAGGACTCTGCCACCTTGAAATTTAGACAAATCGTTTGTTATGGAGAATAAAGAAATACGCCATCGACAGATTCATTTTTCCGATGGGTTGGACCGCTCCAAGGACTGCTGTAGTGAACTACAGTGGAATCAGCATATTTACGGGAGGGAGTAGAAAATATTATATCGTGCAACAAGTGCAGAAAAGTGCTAATTTCTCACGAGTTTGAATAAGTTTCGGTACGAGAGCAAGCGAGTGATGCAATTCAAACGAAGAAGCAAATAGTCGATTTTAGCATTGAATATATTGACCATACAGTAGTGGCTTAACTTGATTTGGATAGTTCTTCAACATATGCCAAAACCTAAGAAAAAATCTCATCATTTTGTATTTTTTCTTACAATCCATAAACTGTTTAAATGCAGTTTCTAATTTTTTTTCTTGAACTTGAAGGTACTCACACTTTTTTCATTTTTCCTTTGGTGATGAATTGGAACAAAATTTGATAGAAATCGCATGTGTTGGAATGGTTGGTTGCTATGGAAATGTATATGTAATAGTTATTTTAGTTTGACAACTTATGAAATTTCTGTCAGTTTTAGAGCAAAATATCGGTATATTTATAATATGAAAAGTGATAGCGGCTCAGAAGTACTTTCTCCTTCAGATACAAGGGAGGTGTCAAAAATATTGAATTGAATTTATTGCCGGGAAGTATCGATTCCCATTGAGAAAAAATCACTTTGCTGTCTAGGCAGGAAAGTCCTTACTTTGCTGTCTGAGCAGGTAAAGTAATACTTTGCTAGTTGATATGTGTCAGCAAAATTGATATTTGCTGTCATTCTGGGGAAAAACCATTTTTCAAAAGCTCGGCTGGCAGGATAACAGACATTTACCCATTTTTTTCCGAAATCACGGTGCCAAATACTGAAAGAGGACTTAGACACTTCTTTCGCTTGAAGTCCAGGTGAATTAGGAGAAGTGAGATATTGTTTTGAAGTGGTCTCGGTTGTGTAGTGGTTAGCATATCTGCCTATCAAGCGGAAGGCCGGGGTTCGAATCCTCGCCGGGCCACCGTGCTGGGTGATCGCACGTTAAAAGGTGAGGCCTCGTTGATCCATTGCTCGCACAAGTTTCAACTTCTGAGGGTTGACGTTCGTCAGCTGGTTAACGGAACGAACAATTTTAGAACATTTTTTTTTGGTTTCATATAATAAGAGTCGTTTCAGTGTACTTGACACCATATTTTCTGAAGAAGATGGCTTTTAGCACAATAGATTACATTTAGAGGTGAAGTAGATTTCTATTAGTAGTTGGTTTGATTCGATCGATATAAATATAGAAAATCAGGTCATCAGGTTTCTGCCCTTTCAGATTTTTCGATCCATTCAATTTTGTTGTCTTGTTGGGTCAACAACCGCCTCATTAATGTTCCGCAATAGTGCTGAAATTATGATATAACTACGGTTAACTTCTTTCAAATTCGATATCTCGATATCAGAAAAGTCCCATTTCATTCTGCCTAACTAAATCTGAATAGATGATATTATCTTTCTATTGAGAAAAGTTTATGTGACACCAAATCAACCGATCAATTGGCTATTGATAAATATTCCGTAGTATAAAATGCTTATGCCAGCGAACACAGTTTTTGCTTTCAAGGATAATAGACAAACATGCTCATAAAGTAGAGAATAATGTATGTGAGGTAAACATAAACTTACGCGCCATCAGCAATCGATAATCACAAATTTGTGTATTCTCAGGATAAAACAGGATGCCGAATTGCCTCCTGAGGGCATTATATAAACCCAATAATGTAATGGACCAATCGATAGAGGATTTGCCTGAAGACAAAAAGTTTGTTCCTAACGTTATTGGGAGCCATATCCAAATTGGACAATTAAATGAACATGTAGGAGATCTGTTTCGGTGAACTAAAAGAGGATTTGGGCTAGACGCTGTTTCTGAACCGTTTTTATTGTTTCATTTTTTTGTACAGTAGTATTAAATGATCATGAAGGGAATGCACTCAAAGAAGAAAAAAACTTCATGAATTGCTATTCGTCGTGTATCTTCGGAAAAATAATTTCAAAGAGACATTTGTCGTTACGGATGTAAGAACGAACAGAAATTTAGATGATCAAGTACTCCGTTGGTGAATTTAAAATCTGGAATGTGTAAAGAAATTTAAATTACAATGATGAAGTTTAACATCATAAATTGGTGTATGAACTGGTGAATTATTTTCTGGTACACAAATGTTTCTGAAAATATAATTTTTCGGCAACCGTCCGGGAAGTAACTACTTCCCGGACGCTTTTTCTTTGAGAAAGTTGCATTTCCCGGACTAGGCCGGAAAAATGCTACTTTCTCGAAGAAAAAGCGTCCGGGAAGTGGGACGGTTGCCGAAAAAATAGTGTACGCAACACGTCCGAAAATAGTTTTTTTAGACTCGCAGACTTCCAGGACTCGCTACGCTCGTCCTAGAATTTTGTCCACTCGTCCAAAAAAACAGTATTTTCCGGACTTGTTACGTAAATTACTATTCTGTGAACATCGGTGTGGGAAGTAGAGAAACATAAGAGAATTCATTTTATGTTTGATATTTGATGATCGATCACTAAGACTAAGATATTGACATATCAGTAGAAATTTAAAATATCCTGAGCTGAAACTTTTTGTAGATTACTCTAACACCAAACTGATATTATTTGAACATTCACACAAGAGGTTCAAATCCCATCGTTTTTTTGAGAACAGACAAAAATATACGCAATGAGATGGTAATGAGTTATAAAATACTCCGGGTGAAATATGTCAAAAATATGATAATAAAACGGAATTCATCATAACGATCAATAGAATGAAAATAAAAATCAATAGTATCAGTTTGTGTTTCAGCGCATTGAATCAGTTCTTTCGGATTAAATTCAAAAAAATATACAGACAATAAAAAGTTTTCAAACTTTTTGTAGATATCAATCACCCTAACACCAAATTGATATCGTTTGCACTCGACGCGCTTTTCGGTAACAAAGTTAGCATCTTCAGGAGAAGAAAATTGATTTCAATGAAGTGGCTGAACAAAAAAGCATTATGTTCTCCGGTAACATGCTCGAACCCGAGTTATACGAGTTTTCAAGGGAACTAAAGAGACTCACATTACATAAAAATTTGAAGAGGTACTTCTTGAACACAGATATAACGTTTTGCGACTTCCACCCTACCATTAGGATTTTAATCCCATTAAACTTATTTGGGCTGCTGTCAAAAACAACGTTTCCCTAAAGAATCTAGGTTTCATGTTGGAAAATATTAGGAAACTGGCGGAGCACGAGTTTGATCAAATGACTTCCGAGGAATGGCAAAAGTCTTGCCGACATGTAGTGTCCTATGCCGACATAGAGTGGAAATATTGGAAAAATGAAGCATTTACAGATAATGCAAGAACCTAGGTATAATTGAATAAAATTTGGCATCTGTCTACGCGAAAAAATACCCACTTTTCGTACCAACGAAATCACGTTCATCAAGGCTTTCAGAAATATATCATGAGTTACAGGATCGCGAATAACAATGCTTCTGAAGTGGTATGAGTATCAGGAAGGTGGAGAAATTCAGCTAATGATGAGCATTATATTTTTGTATAGATAGCTGTAATCAAAGGCATGTAGTAGAAAAATGTACCGATGGGAGAACTAGATGAAACTAACTACAACTGCTTTATTTCTGTTATATTACTTTTTATTCATTAATCCATTAGTTTGTTCTTTGAAATTTTAGTTCCTCGATCTCACTTTCCAATTTGACACAGTGAAGAACTGAATTTTATAGAGTTTGTTTAGGTTTGCTCAGTTTGACATACAGAACTGATAGGAGAGTTCTGCTGTTTGAATACAAATTAAATCAGCGCTGCCAACAGGACATCGCTGCCATTAGTCAGTTGATTCTTGCAACCATTCACAATACCCAACACACCGATGGCTAGTTATCCTCACGGAACTATGCTCAAACCATCATTTCCACATCATTTACATCATTATACGAATCGAATGGAAAACATGAGATTGTGTCATTTGATATTTTCTTATTTGCGTGTTTGGAGTGCTTCTTACAACTTCTCAATGACATTCTGTGAGTCAAAATCTTCAGTGCGTCATCTGATAATGCAAATAAATAAAAGAATTTGATAGATAACGACATGTTATATCAAATATTTCCAGTTTCCATGAAAATGAGTGAAAGAGTAGATATAAAAATTTATTGCAAACGACTTTTTCCAATTGGAAATGCAAAAGGACTGGAGAGGGAAAAAGATGGAATGGGTTGTTTTCTATGAAGAAATAATTAAATTCTAGGTATAAGATTGAGATTTGAACTTGTGGTCGCGAACACTTTCGACACTCGAACGGATCTTTGAATTTTACTAGAATTCTAAAGATACTGGTGGAAATATTGAGATTCAGAACTGTTCCTCGAGTTACACTCAATTTGTCGAAACTAAAAGATATTATAGGGATTTGAACCGTTAAATGAATCCGCAGCAAAAACTTTGTTGTAATCAGTGAAACTATTAGTTGGAAAGTTTATCTCAAACTGTGATGAATGAAACGCCTCGCGTCTGTACTGATCCATGAAAATTCTTCTACGAAACATGTCCGCTTTTCTCTTTCTGAAGACCATCCAAGATCTGCCATTGCTAGACTAGTAACTTGAAATAATATACACGAAGATAAGGACATTCAACGCGTAACTCCCACTAAGATATTTCTGAGAAGGGTTTACCGAAGCCTAGCGAAATGTATTTATTAGACAGTTAAGGTGTCATTGTAGCAGAGTATGTAAATGGCGCGGTGCACGTCGAAGCCAAGATAATGGAGTCCCTAATCCCGAGCACAACCGGTCCAGAATAAACACTCTCAGATTTACATTCAGAGAAATCGGCTTTCTGTGAAATTCGTTATCGTTTTACGGGGGTGGTTCGTCATACAGACATTTCGAATGAAAAAAAATATTAAAAATTGAGTGGCGTAGAATGGAGTGAATAAGTGCTAGTTGTTCGGGTTTCTCCACTGCTTCATTGGAGCACCACAGAAAAATCGCCGTCTTGTCCCTTTTATCCTTGGACAGGTCCTTCTTGGTTATTCCGATGAATATAGCCTTCCTACTCTTTCGTTGTGAGCCTGGAAAACTTGAACCTCTTCTTTTCTCTTGCTGCCAGAGATCTTTTTGTATGCGAAAGGCGAAGCTTTGGTGTCTTGAAATACTAATTTATATCTAATGTCTCGTAGTTGGAGGTATTCAATTGTCGAATTTATGATGACCCTGTTGGAAAAATAACTTCTGTTGGCAATCCTCACGACCCTTCAAGAGAAAAAAAAAAACTTTCTTTTCATAGTAGGTACAATGTGAATCATTATAACGAGATGGTCATTAAAGGTAAGACAAAACCTTTTTTTTTATGATTTTTTCGTACTTCGATTTTTATTTCCAATTGATATTCCATTGTTGATTTTATAAATCTATAACAGTTTAATTCGTTGTTTCCTCACTATTTGTCGGCTTCAAATAATAAACATGAAATTTTTGGACGTTTTGGATTTTTCTGAAAATTCTTATTGCTATCATCGTTCCGCTTACGTTCTGTAAAAGATAGACGAAGCTTTGTTGTCTTGAAATAATAATTTGTAAGTTTTTCCGTAGTTGATGAAAATCTCTCATTGAGGTGTCAAATTGTGAAACTGATGACAGCAAAAAAATCAATTATCACATTACCAGGTGAACCTGTGGAAATTATAAGTTCTATTTGCAATCCTCACGAATTTTCAAGAGGATGAAAAGTAACTTTCAGCCCAGGTACATATAATGTGAATTATCGTAACGAGATGGTCCTTAGAGGTAAGAAAAAAATATTTTTGATGATTTTTTCGAATTTTGATTTTTGTTTCGAATTCATATTTCATGATAACAATTTATTTTGTTGTTTTCTCAATTTTTGTCGACTTCATATAATTATCATAGAATTTTTCGGACTCTATAGAATTTTCTGATGATTATTGTTGCTCTCTACATATATTTGCTCTCGTTTCTGGTCGTGTAAGTTCTCTCATCAGAGTTTGTAACGAAAATAAAATTTCCGTTACATTTTCTATTCAAAACACCTCTTCAAGCGCTGCTAATCACTTTTTCCATCGTGGTGGTAGACGCACTCAACACATCTGAGTTGTTCTGTCAACCCTTCAAGATACGAATCACGCGTGCGCTAGAAAAGCCATATATGTGCAATCGGAGGTGATTCTGCCTTCTCGATATCCTTTCTTGAGAATTGATTGATTATCGGTGATCGATAGCGCGTATCGTATCTGATTCTCAGGTGTCGTGATAGTGTGACTTCGAAACAGGTGATAGTTATTTTGAATAATTTGAATCATCTTCAAATATTTCATCATCCTACCTATTTAATAATTTTTCAATGAATTAATATCTCCCAAGTATCGTTATATTTTTGATTAAACCGTAAAGAGTGGTGTTTTTCGAGAGACGGTGCCTGGAACATCGAAGGGTTTTCCGAACTTTGAATATCATTGCAATCCACGAGCTTTTGACGACCTTTATTATTAATCAGTATTATTTCGACTTACTTACCCAATATTTCCGGAATTGAGATAAAATATTTCATTTTTATGTAGAAAAGTGAGGTTATTTTCAACCGAATTGAAATATATTCACTTGAGGGAGAACGAGTACTTTCGTTTAAACGTTTTTCAGTGAAACCACGGATTTCTGGCTTATTTTTCCGTTGCCGGCAAGTACCAATCTCATCAGGAGACCAGAAGTTAATCAGGGTCAATTCATCTCAGTTCCAGAAGAATATTGCTCAGATTCCTTTTGAGAAACAAAACCCTGTGGAGCAAGGACCTCTGACGTTTGGTAAGTAGTTTGCTATCATTCAACTCAATTTAAATTTAACTATCACTACTTACCAAACTGTCACAGATTCTTTTGAATCTTAGTTTCAGTCACTGTCTTGAGTGTTGATTTTACATACCTTGGGTAACATAGAGAGACCAGTCCTTTCAGTCACGGTTTATAATTTGTACCATTCAACTCACTAACTTCTTTGTGAAGTTTGGGCTTGGCCAAATTTGAAGAGTTGAAGGGTTACTTAGTGATACTGGGCTGACAGGTAACGGTTTTCATCATTTTGAATACTCATTGAACAATTATTTATTATTACTGAACAATTTGAATTGTAAAAATTCACTAAAATAAATAGGAAGTTTGTTAAAATTGAATTGATTTTTCCTTCAGCAGCACATACTTCTCTTTCAGGAAGTTTGGCGTCCTAGGTTTGTTTCAAAAAGGGATCATAGTGTAAATTTCTCTGGAGGTCACACTTGCTTTTAGTAGAAATTAATTTGCATCTGCTAAGGGTGAGTGTCCCTTACCCACACCCGAGCTAGTTGTGGTTATAAGTTCCTCTTATCTTTCAACTTTTTCATTCAAGATAAAAAAAGATAAAAAATTATGATGAAAAATAATGATTGAAAAATGGCTCCGATGTTGAAAAAATATGTCTGCCTTGGGGATATGTAGCAAAGTATGCTGCCGTGAGGATATACAGGATGTGCAACATTGAAGATTAAAACATGTCCATCATGAGCATATACAGGGTGCGCAGCAATAAAAAAAACATGGCTGCCTCTGGAATATGCAGCATTAAGCATTCATGGAGGTATACGAGGATGTGCAGCATTAAAGAAAAAAAATATGTCTGCCGTGGGGATGTGCAGCAAAACATGTCTGCCGTGAGGATATACAGGGTGTGCAACATTGAAGAAAAAAAAATGTCTGCCATAGGGATGTACATCAATAAAGAAAAAACATGTCTGCCATATAAAGGGTGTGAAACGTTGAAAAAAGTGTCTACCATCTTCAGGGTGTGCAACGTTAAAGCAAAAGACATGTCTGCCACATACAGTGTGAGTAACGTTAAAGAAAAAAAAACATGGCTGCCTACCTTGGAGAAACATGCCATATACAGGGTGTGTAATGTTAAAAAAACATTTTCCATATACAGGGTGTTGATTAGTAAGATAAGCATGGGCAGCATACAGAGTGATACCAAAATATCGTGGGAATATACAAGGGCGTCTCAATTTTTTTTGCGTTGGGAAACGTTGCCCTCAAGTTTTTATCTCCGTTATTTGATGTCCTACAGACGGCTGCGGGTACTCATTCCAAACAACTTTGTCTATACTTCAAGAGTATCATATGACCAGAGGGCATTCAATTCGAAAAATCCGAATTCGAATCTGTCAACTGTCATTGGGCACAGAACTTCAATTTCAGATTCGTGAACAATCATATCGTTTGGTATAACTACTTTTCTTCGGGCTTGATGGCCGTGGTTCTTTGGAATTTCTTCCTAACGTTTCGCTAGCGCGAGTGGCCAGCTTCTTCAGAGGCTTACTCATTCCCGATGACTCTCTGAAGAAGCTAGCCACTCGCGCTAGCGAAACGTTAGGAAGAAATTCCAAAGAACGACGGCCTTTAAGCCCGAAGAAAAGTAGTTATACTAATAACCTCGGCCGCAAAAGCCTCAACCATCCTGTCAATCATAACGTTTGCAAGTTGATCTGTCAACTGACACAGAACACAAACTTCAGGATCGTCTACAATCATATCGTTTGATAGTTTTTCAACCATAGCCTCTGTTGAACAACATCAAATCTGTCAACTGTCATTTGGCACAGAACTCTAATTTCAGATTCGTCAACAATCATATCCTATGCAAGTTGATCTGTTAACTGACACAAACCACTAATATCAGATTCGTCTACAATCATATCCTCTGATATTCTTTCAATCATAACCTCTGTTGAACAACATCAGATCTGTCAACTGATATTTGGCACAGAAGTCTAATGTCAAATGCGTCAACAATCTTATCCTGTACAAGTTGATCTGTCAACCGATACAGAATGCCAATTTCAGATTCGTCTACAATCATATCCTTTGCTACTTTTTCAACCATAACCTCTGTTGATCAACATCAAATCAGTCAACTGTCATCGGGCACAGAACTCTATTTTCAGATTCGTCAACTATGATATCGTTTGATAGTTTTCCAACGACCACGTCCCTTTCGAGGGGATAAAATGAATACTCAGAAAGTTCATGTGATATATATTTCGGAAAACAGTGATAGATTTATGATTAAAAAATTCTCAAAGATGTTCTGCCTATCGGACAATTATTACGAATGACAGCGCAATCAGCACAGACGGTAAATGCTCACACGGCATGGACAACTTATTCATTTTCCAAACAAATTTTGCAAGAAAAAATTAATCAATTGAGCCCAATGAACATTTTCGAGGATTTTTTGTCCAAATTCATGTGGTGATTTCCATGCTGGCTGCATATTTCGACCAACGGTATAAAAAAGTCATTGTGAAAATTCAATACTCATGAAATATCATTCACCTCGATTCAAATAGATCACAATTGAGCCTGAAAACATGTAAGAGTCTAAATAAAGTAGGTGCAGACAAATGCCAATGCTCCAGTGAAATGCATAGCAAATATATTGAAAGGCATATCTTCGAAATGTTCATTAGAGTTTTCCTCAAATCCATAATAGACATATATTTTTTTTGAGAAAAGGTGCAATTACCAAATGCATACGTGCAAAACATATGAACATGAGGTCAATTGAATCCAATAGCTCGGCAATTACGATAGTTGAAAAAAACACACGACAAACTTATCAAAATTGATTATATGTCATAACAGATGAAAAATTTGAAAACTAAGCCCAGACGATGTAAAAGTCTACTCGAATACACTAGGGAGCATATGGAAATAAATTATGACTGAATACGATAATAGTTCAGCTGGATACATGAGAATCAAGCATTAATTCCAAATGAATCACTACATTACATTCATTTCATTTTCCAAACAAATTTTACAAGTAATCTTGTTCGTGGAATTTTTGAGCTCGAAATACAGATTTTGGGGTTTCCAAAATTCGCATTTATCATGATTTTGAAGCTGAATTCAAATTTCAAGCAACCAATGATACACTTCAGGCCACAGTAAAAGCACTTGACTCTCTCACTTCTGCCGGTATAAAGAACTCTACTTCATTGATAAAATTCAATACTCATGAAATATCTGAAAACATGACTTGAACCGTAGATATATTCTAGAACACAACAGGAATCAGAAGGGTGCAAGATTTCACCTCAAATCCATGATAAACATATCAAAAATGTTTGAAAGAATAGCTGCGACAATCAACTGCATTCGTGCAAAACATATGAACTTAAGGTTTAATGAATCCAAAAGTTTGAAGGAGATTCGATAATTGCGCTAGTTGAACGAAACATATGACTAACTTATCATAATCGAGTCTAATTGAATACATATCAAATGCAGAGCCAATGAAGTCCGGACAAATGAGACATAACAAATATATTATAAATGGAGGTTGGGGACCAAGTACAGACGCATTCATTACTTCAACGTATATATATATATATATAGGTCTGAGTTATCTGAGTCCAGTCGAATGCAAAAATCTACTCGAATACATGACGGAGCATATCAAAAATAATAATTATGACTAAATGTGATAGTTCAGTTGGGTATATAAATATCAAACCTTGACGACTGGAACGATTTTCAAGAGCGTTAATCAAGTTAAGACGAATATAAAGATCCAATCGAAATAAAAATAGCTGTAATGAATGCTTGATAAAGATGTCAACGTCAAGAAATAATCCAAAAATTCCAAATATATCAAGATCGGATGATTGTAATGGCCTGAATTGCATACATGACTACCATATAAAATCAATACTCCAACTGAGTGAATCAAGACGGAATGAATGAGACCAATTGAATGCATAGCAAATATATCAGAAGTCTCTATTCTCATTGAGGTTTATATATTCAGATGAATGAAAATATTCAATCAAACCTGAATCCCAAATGAAGCGGGTTGGGACAAAATCATCAAAATCAAGTCTCAGATTCAGATTCAGGATTTTATTGTTTATAAAAACATTATAGTTTCATAGCACTAGAGTGCTTGTATTCCCAACCAAGATCGAAAATCGAAGCAATTCTGTCTATACTGAGAATTGATTCGATGTTTCTGAAAAGAAAATGCAAACGTAAAACTCAGTCTAGTCTAGATGAAGGCAAATAGCTCTAATGATTGCATGTTGAATATATCAAGTCCAAGAAATAATGCAGAACTCTTAATGAATCAAGTCCAGTTGATTGAAATGATTGAGATGAATACATGGCTACCATAAAAAACCTATACTCCAACTAAGTGAATCAAGTTGAAATAAATGCGTGCAACTGAATAGATAGCAATCACATATAAAACTCATCAATATCAAACCTGATTCTAAAATGAATCGATTTGAGACATAAATAATGATCCAACTGAATGACAGTTCAGTCAATCGAACTCCGAAGGTTGTTTCTTTCCTGCTGAAATACATGAAAAACTTTAAAAACCGAATACCCTGGTAAAAAACATATGTTTTATGTTTCAATATGCGTACTCTATTACGTAAAACTCTAACAATCAAACCTCTACTTCGGATGCTCTAAAGAAGTCTACCGGGGTTTCAAAGAAAGATTTTGATATAACAGTTGAAGATTGGCTACGGCAAGCCAGCCAGCAGAGGGAACGAGCCGATAAGAAGGACAAGTCCCAGAACTAAAGGAATATGTGTTCTCTTCTAAAATATACTTTTTTTATTGTCATTGCGAAATTTTCGTTCTTATATTCATGATTGTATATCATTTTGTTGAATATTTGTTTGTATTATTTCAGAGGTTGGAAATCAATGTATGATGAAATAAAAAACGGTATATGTGTACTTATAAAACATTCCAAAGGTAACCATCTGTATGTGGCGTATTACCAATGAGAAGAATTTTTTTTCCTGATTGGACTGATTTTGCTTGAATGCATTTTCTGTTGCTGAACTCCACGTTCTTGAGAATACTTTATCTGTTTACTTTGCGGAAAATTACACATACGTTTTCATTTGTCAGGTGTCATTTATAACTCATCCCACTTTTTAGACACTTTTTGCCGAACTCTAACAATTTTTGATAATAAAACTTCTGAAATCCCGATACGATTTGATGATTAGAATGAACAAGAACGTACATAGAGTGTTATGATTTTTTTAATTCCTCAAAATGAAGAAGGAGAAAGTGAAATGAGTTTTTAATGATGATTAATGAAAAAGTATGTTTCGATAATTTTTTTGTTGCAAGAAGGAAGATGGATAATGCCCTTTTTACGATCTTTGAAGGGCCATAACTTGAGAACAGAGTGAAACTGCTGATTCCAACTTCGAATTTCTGTTCAACAGCTGAAAATACGTAGCACTACTTGAGTTTTTTGAACTGGCCACGATCCGATAAACGAACCTCCACCCAGAGAACGTTCATTAGGAACACACCTTGTATTGTGATCCATACTGTATACATGAAACATCTCTAAGCAATGTCATAATCACTTCTATTATACGTCTCAATAAGTAGTTGAATAGAGATGTCAGGGACACTTCCTAATAATGAATTTGCTATTAGCTCCACTTAGAAAACAGAATCGACTCTCTTATTATAGAATGATATAGATATTGATATGAGTATTATACATAGAAGTTCCAAAGCATATCGCATAGACAATCCCAAAGTGGAAGACAATAGGACATGCTTCAGTGATTGCAAATAGACATTGTATTTTTGGATACCTTCGAGATAGCATATCGTTTAACAGAGTTATTTTACTTTTCAACATGATGCGGCGGACATTTGTCAGCAAATGCGAGCGGGAGAGGCAGTTCATAGGAACTCGCATGCGAGCTTCAAGTGGCAAAGTTACTTCCATAGAAATTAACTGTCAGAACCTAGTGTTTGCTGGGTCATCAGTTATAACTTTGAATAAAACAGAAGTTAAATTTCAGTTTTATTACAATAACTGATCGAAGAAAATAGAGTCATAGAAACATATTTCATTTTTTCTTTTCGAAACAAATGAAATCATAATTTGACAAGTGAAGTTGAATGTGCAAAAAGACAGTAGTTTTATGATATCGACTTCATATGTGGTAAAGTTCTGATTCACGAATCGAACGGAAATCGCCGAGTCAGTCTCATCCATTCCTCAATATTCTCAATAAATAAGAATAAAGATGCAATTATACAATACAATTATAATTGACTCCAACACAACGATTCTTCTCTTCGAGCTTATCATATCAGTTCCATCAACTATTCATATTCAGTGTACGGCTCAGTATGCATCCATGTGGAGCTATCTGTTGAGTTGGCTTCATCCCTTCACTTCAATATTGACGGAGAGAGAACACGAAAAGGGAGGTCCGTGGGAGTTCCAGTATGGTTACTTACTCACTAACGACGCCGTTATTAACTGAATAAGATTGTCTTAGTTTCTCGCCCACCCTTTCTCATCGTGTTAGAACGGTTCGAGATAGGTCGATATGAATGAAAGAAGCTATTCGAGATGGAAACCCTCAATTGTGGATCTCCAAATATTATGGTTCGATGAAGATGAACATCATCTAGAGGAGTTTTTTGAACGAAAATTTCTGTTTAATTCAAACACGAATCCAAATATTCAGAAATTGATAGCATGCTCGAGTTATTCCTGATAATTATTCCTGGAATTTTAATTTTTGAATACTCCACAACCCACTGTTTGAATAATATTTATTGAAGATACAAGGCTGATGTTGATCATATAGTAGCTGAGAATGAATAAATAATCAGAGTGAATTGTATGCAATTGCCAATTGTTGTTTTTTCCTTTTTATCTTTCTC